>CM038224.1:46013449-46307489 GCA_021442155.1 Cymbidium sinense | reverse complement strand
TCCCAAGTAGTAGGTCTTCATCTTAGAATGTGACTCTTAAGACTTATTTTGAAAAACATTCTCTCTATTTGGATTAGTAGTAGCCAACTAAGCTAAGCATATTTGAGGTCAAGCAAAGCTTTGATTAGTGACTCCTCATTTTGTTTGGATAAAATAAAGGCTTTACATATGCTTAACTTAGCTAGAAACTTTCTAAGATGCATCAGGACATTATAGTCAACTTTAGGATAGTCCTCTATAAGAATATCTAGGGGTGGAGCATCTTGTGGAGGGGCTATCTGCTCACTAGAATTAATGACCTGTTTACCCTTATCTTGAGGTGCTACCCTAGGAGGTAGAACTTTTCCACTATAGAGATTAACTTCAATCACTTTGTGAGAAAGCATTTGTGGAAATTTCTACCTGCTCATCGGGTATACCTCTAACTTCTTCTAAAGGATCATCGGAGTTAGAAGACTTCATATCTATCTCAAGTGGTGAACCCTAAAGATTTAGAAAGGGCAATCTATTTCTGATTCAGGATGAAATTGATCAAAATTATTTAAATTATTACTATTATGACTTCTAGAGTTATCAATACGAATGAAATTACTAAGATCTTTAAAAGTAGATAAGTTGTAAGTGGAATTATTCTTCTTTATTTATTTCTTTAATTTTTGAGATACATGATAGAAGTCAAGTAAAGTAAGCAGTATGAGTGGCTTGGTGCCCTATTCCATAGATACAACACTCCTATTAATGATGATGGAGCTAGTAAATATGGTAGCTTTAATGGTGTGAGAGAGAATGCTGGATTCAGACAGTGGCGATGCTATGAAACTATCTCGGGTACATGGTGGCTACTACTGCTGTTGGGCTTCCACCCTCCTTGAGTTTTCCCTCACAACTAGTAGATCATTCTTAGTGTTGAAGGTTTGAGCTGAATCAAGCACCTACAGAGAAAATATTTTGATTTTAGAAATGATCTTTTTTGAGGTACGGGATAAAGAGATATCTCAACCTTCTTTTGTCTTTAGAGGATCAGATGTTTCCCCAAGGACTACTTTAATAGAAATAAAAGATTATTCCACTAGGTATACTTTAGGGATCACTATGGCTCCTAACTTATAGCTATGCTCAAGCCAATCCTTGAATGTAAAGTAATCTTCTAAAACATGACATAACATAGATGGGGGATAGTTAGGATCATCACTCCTACCCACTTCCTCTAAATTTCTAGGCATGGGTAGAAAATCTACTTAAGAAGGTTCTTAAAGATTTTTCTAACTACCTCCCTCTTAAATGAATATGGGTTGTTGAGTTTATCAATAAGAGTAGGTGGATAATAGCTACTTGAAGGAAGGAACTGGTATCACTATTGTTCAGGCTACTAGGCGGCCTTTGTGGTGGACGAGGTTCTAGAATAGGAGGTGGGAGTGGAGGCTGTTGGGCTATGAGCCTCTTAAATTGTGCTTTCACTAGATGCTTCCTCTTATCCACTACTACTAACATCCTTCACTTCTTCTCAAACACTTTTTGAGGCTTAAGCTTGGATGATTGGTCTGGGAAGGGCAACTATTTGTCTTCCTCTTATAGATTAGCCACCTTGCTGATTAACTTCTCAAATGTCTTAATAATAAAGCCCTTGAGCATGAAGGCGATAGTGCCATGAATATTCTTAAGAAGAATATCAATGGCATGCTATTCTTGTAGCTGTGGTTCACATTTTATACTCGGGTTTCACCTAAGAATATAATTAATAAGGGACTCATTAGATTTTTATTTTTCTACAATGAGGTCCTCTACTATCACTCTTTACTAAACCTCTATGAATCTTTTGATAAAAAGTTGCTCTAACTTTGTAAAAGACTTCACGAAACTGTTGGGCATATGCTGCCTAGGGTTATAATAACAAGCCCTGAAGTGTGCTGTATGCTGCATAAGGTTTCCACTACCATCAAATACCTTGAATTATGGTCACAAAACCATTAGGGTATTGAATTACAATAAACTCCTCTGGGTAGGGTCTACCTTTTGGAACCATTGAGCTCCCTTGGGACTACGCCAATGCTTCCTTCACTTGATGTTTTACCATCTGCTTGATGTCTTTCTTCATGCATGGAGGTGCTATCAGCTATCTTCCTATGTAGGCTACTGATATCTTCATCCATCGGAGTAGTGTTCTTAGGATGGTCTAGAATATGCATCAACTCAAGTTTGTCGGCCTCCATAAGAGTGGGTTGAGGGATATGTGCTTAATTCTACAATGCCAACACCACTACCATCAACTCCTCTACTCTCTTCTCAATTCTATCTTACTTGAGTTTGATTTTTTGGAGAAGGCATTGAGTTGAGTCCAATGCCTCACCTTTGTCAATTACAATGCCCTAAGATTCGTGGCTAAGCTGTTCTCAATGCAAGGATCCTCGGGTATCAACCATGTGGATTTTAGTGGTATCATCTAAGAGGCATCTACATCAGCATTGAAGTCTATCATACCCTTCGCTTGGTCAGAATGGTCATCTCCAACTATCTGCCTCATGTAGTACAAAAGTCCTCCATTATCTCCTCCAATGATTGGTCATCCATTCTACTTGGAACTATTAAGACATATGTCGGGTGGTGATTCGCTACTTGATTGTTTCTTGAAGAGGTGACACCTTATAAGTTTTGGATAGGAGAAGAGCTAGCTATGGCTGGTTCAACAATTATAGGAATCAACTCGGTATTTCCTTCCTTCTCCTCTGGCTGTGGTGGTGGAGTGACTACGATGCTCTTGGGCTTCCACTCCTTCTCTATAGTTGGGGAGGGAGGTTGAACAAGAGACCTCAACCTTGCCTCAATTGGTAAAGTGGATGGAGTGTGGTCCTTGGGATGTAGTCATATCACTAAGGAGGATGACTTCTCTCCAAATGTTGACTTATGGTATTTCACAAGTACATCTGATGGTGGATCATGAATTGGCAATGGTGGTCAGCGAGTGGAGTAGTATGGTGGTGTTGACACCAACTGCCTCTCTAATGAAGGTCTCCTCTTATGGCTAGAACTAGTAACGACTATCCAATCTGAATGATCATTTCTGTCAGCTCACCGATCAAAGTGGTTAATCAATGCTAAAGCCATGGACTATCTGGAAAACCTCTTCCTATCTCTCTTGCCTGCCTGGGCATCAACCTTGGCCTTTTTGGCCTTCTCTCTATAAATATGATTTCTCATACTCCTAGGGATCACTCACTTTAGGTCATGAATAATGGTAGACTCAGATCGTCCATGGACAATTCTACTCTCCTAAGTACACCAGACTAGCATAGGGCTTCTTCCTCTCCCTATCTAGTGTCCCATACCTCTGGTCATGGTGGTGATGCTACTATCTTCACACATCCTCCTCTCCCTTTACAGCTGTGAGAGGATAAAACCTACTACCACCAAGAAGGGGGGAGGTCTCACGAATAGATCCCTCTTTAGCTACATGGGTGGCTTTCTTGACCTCCTTAGCCATGTGCTCATAGTACCTCTTTATCTTTCTATTCTTATTACGGTGCTGAGTCTTGGTCAATGGTATATGACAGGAGCTAGTATCTACCTCAAAGGTGGGAGAAACAATCTCAGATGCTAGGATTGACTTCCCCTTAAGAAATAGGTCTATGGTAGAGACGTTACTAGTTCTAACAAAAACTATGGTAGGCACAAGTGGTACTCGTGGCATGGGAACCTCTAAGACTTTCCTCTTCAATGATGGGAACTCAGTATCTTACTAGAGATCAAACTATAGAATGGCTTCTTGTTGGCCACCTCCCCACTTATTATACCGAGGGTAGGATCATTACAAGTGACTTTGAAGTGCTTAAACCCACAGCCAAACTTGATGACTAAGGATGAGGTGAGTATGGCCTAATCCATGGCCAAATGCACACCCAAAGAGAATAAGAAGATGAGCTTTCCAAAAGACATGAAAACTAAATGCTTGAAAGAAAAAGGGTTGGGGGCTTTCCTTCTTACTATTGGGGAAGAAAGGCATATGCTTAGACTTCATTTTAGCAATTATTCTTTTGACTTGATTTTAAATTCAAACCCTCATCTAATAATTTTGGTTATGTTAGATCGGGTTCATATATGTGTTAGAGATATTTGTAATTTTGAGGAGGAATGTCTTGTTTAGTTTGAACCTCACAGAAAGTGAGCTCAAATGATTTTTGAAGATCTTGGATGAACTTTACTTTGCCTTCCTAGTGGCAAGAGGTTCTTAAGATTTTAGATTCAATTTATTTTAAGCAACTTCTTTGATTGATTCTTCTTACCTATTTGAGGTCCAATAGGGGTTTTTAGAACTTACTACAGTGAGGTCCTAAAACCAAAAGGATGTTGTCCACACTTATTTAAGGATGAAATTAACAAGGTGCCCAATGAAAGGAATGATAGTCTTGGACTTACATATACCAAACATAAGTCCACAATTAATGTTTAAAGATAATGATTGATTACTAAAGATGGAGGGAGGAACACTCCCAATGGGAGTCACTAGAAAAATTTGTGGTGCTTTAATTTGGAGCCGTAGGGACACCACATAAATCTTAGGGGAACTTATTGAAGTGATTAGATGTGACATTAAGGTATGATGTACTATTTTAGAATAGAAACATCACCTACAATGGACCTAATCACCAATTAAGAACTCCTAAGGTAGATGTCTATGTATATACAGAGATCTTTCCTCTACTTCACATGGATAAGTAAAGTAGGGTTTATTTTATGTCAGGTTCTTTAGTTTCCTATGGAAGTAAACTATCATAGTTAATAAAATCTTTGAAAATGGGAGTTTCCTAAGAACACCCTCGATTAAAGTAGTTAATAAGTATCTCCAAAGATTTCAAAACTATCAAAGAATTAGGTACTTGTCAAAAATTAAGTGGGAAAGTTAAAATGAAAGACATATTTTTAGATTACATAGGAAGATAAGTAGGGAGCACCCAAGATACTAGGAAGCTTAGTGGGTGCTCTGATCTACCCTAGAATGAAGCTTTATATTTTTAAAAAGAGAATTTACTTTTGTTTGAGTTGAAATCTCATTAGAATGCTAGGGCTTATTATCCAATAACACAAGATTATGAAAACTCCTAAGAAGTGAGGACTTATACTGTGAAAATAAGTAAGTTTCGAAACCTAAATCTAAAATACTTTAGTACAATCTAGAAGTATGACTTAAGTCTAATTGAGAAAAATGAGATATAATGGTTTACCTCCATAAGAGAGAATAAACACATCTTGACTCTTCTAGACTTACAATCCTCTAGAGTGACAGTCTACTAACTCCTCCTATGCTTTAAAATCATGTAGGCCAGTCTTATGTAGATGCAAGATAGCTAGGATATTATTTAATTAGGAAGGAAGCTGAAGTTTTAAACTCACTCCCTAAGAGACTAGTCAATGTTTAGTATGCAAGCATGCCTTAGACTAAAGTTATAAAATTTACAAATTTTAGCTTTTTTTGACACATTCCTTTTGGACCAAGGCTTAGAAAATTATGTCGATATGCATGATGAAAATAAGTTATGGGCTAAATCAATTAGAAGAGGTGTTCTCCACTACATGGGATTGAACTCAAAGATTAAACATATCCCCTATCCTGTGAGAGTGGAGACCCTCCTTATTCAAGAGTGGCATAATATGATATTCTTGGTATGATAACATAAAACATTCACTAAGAGGTTGCTAAGTCTTTTCTTATCTTGGTTAAGAACCAAGGATTTAAAAAATTTGATTTTGAGCTGTATTAAAATTTAGTTATGAGCTATTTAGTGAGGATATAAAATTTAATTTTTTTTAAAAAGCCTACCCCATCCAAGTTACACATCAAATCATCATACTTTAAGAAACTATGAAATGCATGTTGTCTCAATTTCATAAACAAAATACAATAATCAAACATTAGAATTTCATAAAAAAAATAAAAGGCTGGTGCTGTCGGGTACCACTGTACACTCTAGAAAAGAGAAAGAGTTGGGTAGCTGAGCTCTACCCTTATACAACTTAGATTACAAGTAAATTTTACAAATAAAATGAATGTTATGGGGGTCTTCAATCCTTATTTCTTCTTTTCTTCTTTATATCTATTTGTTCTAGTCTTCACAGGGCCTCCCAGGTCTTTGCCTTCTAGCAACTGCTCATCCTTAACCCCATAACACTAATCCTAATCTTATTACAAAAATTACATATTTATAAAAAAAAATAAAATTTGACTACACATGCAAAACGGATGTTAGTTAATCAAACATACTAGCGAAGCAATTATATTTTACATATTTGGATCTACGAACTTGGGTAGCCAAGCCCACTTATCATAATTGGATTATTCTTAAGGGCATAAGCAGCACTTGCAAGCAAGAATATTTATATTTATCTATTATTACAGGGGCCCCTTTAGAACAATCCCATGCATAAAATATTATTAAGATACTAATCCCCTAACATCCAATCTTCGCACAAATAATCCTAATATAAAGTCTAACATATTACATCATATAACAAAACATATCATCAACATACACCAACCTAACTTAACACTAGAATTTGTGACCTATCATTCTAATGAGTGTGTTAGGGCTTAGTGTGGTGTGTCTTGATTATGCTTTAGAAGTATGTTTGTTTAAGGTGTAAAAATTGTTTAAATTAATGTTAGGTGGTTTCACTTCAAATCTTTTAATAAATTGATTGATTTTAATTTAGATTTATTTTTATTTTATTTAATACCTACTTAGCACCTAATTATTATAAATAGAAAAAAGAGGTTTGACCTCTTTATCCTAAGTTATTTTCTAAAGATATATTATCATGGCTTTAGTTTCCTTAGTGAACCATTTATGAACATTTTATTAAGCTAAGTTCTGATTGATTTTGTGGAATTTCATTCAAACATGAAAGACATCTTAGGATTATTGAAATTGAGTCACTATCACATGAGTAATATTCCACTACTTCTTTCTATTATCACAGCATACACACTCTTTCATATTTCCTTTTATTTTCTCCTTTGTTCTTAATATTTGATTTAGTATATATATTTGTACATGCAATACATACTCATATTTTGCACACTTGATGTTCATTTATGCATGAATTTAGTAGAAAAGAAAGATTTCATTTCATTGCTAAGCATGTGCAAACATGTATTAGAAATTTAAGAAAGTATGTGCTATTGTTAAACCAAGGAAGTTAGATTATCTAAGACCTCCTTAGGGCTACTTAATGTCTCATGTTCTCGGGATGTCCAGACTATATACATGCCAACTCAATTACATGTGAACATATCCATAAGCATAGGAATAAAATCATGCAAGGGTTATGTAAAAATAAATTCTCTTTTCATATAAAGTTTAATGACATGAAAAGCAAAGTTTTTTTTTTAATACTGGCACATGTATCCACATAGAAAGCTCACCGAAGTTGGTCTTGGGATACCTTCTCGTGGTCAAATCACTCAGGAAATGAAATGTGTTGGCTCACCAGAGTAAGGTGAAGGTGTGAGAAGATTTAATTTAAGTTTGGTAGAGATTTAGGATGCTTGGATTGACTAAGCTCTGTCCAATTGAAAGCTGGTCTTGTCAGATGTGGAGTGCATGAGGAGCTCAGGAGAAGGTATGAGACTATGTAGAAGGCTCTAGGGAAACTCTCTACTGAGTTTGAATGGATGGGGAGGAGTATACTTTCCTCTCCAACTAAACCAAGGGCTATGATTGGTTTAGCCTTTGGCAGCTGTCCAGCTGGAGTAAGTGGACGGAGATGATAGGACGCTAAGGTGGCCGAGGATGAGAGGCTGAGGGAGTGTGTGGGCTGCCATGAGATGTACACTTATTTTTAGGTAGACTAATGGTTGCCCATGGGTGAACTCACCCTCTCTTGGACAAAGACTGGATAGCTTTGAGTTAGGATGGGTCAGTGATCCTCATCCAAGCGAGCTAAAGGTGGTACATGGAGTAAGGGATGGAGAACCCACCCAAATGGGGATTTGGGGTGGCTTGGTTTAATGGGTTTGACCCAAACTAGGTTCACCATGGGTTGGGCCTACTTGGGTAGGCCCATGGTGACCCAATGATGAGTCGTTTCATGTTATATTGGGTTTGGGCTTGGTTTGATTAGGTTTGGCTCAATTTGACCCATATGGATCAAAAAGGGTCAAGTTGGGCTAAGTTGACCATTTTGACCAAATTTGGTCAAATTAATGATTTGGGTAAGTTCAATTAGTCATTCGGAGTGAATGAGTGTAATTGGTTTGAATCAATTTGAGTTAGATATGGATTTAGTTATATGGTTCAATTTGGGTCAAACTAGTCATCTTAACTAATTTGAATAAATTGGTCAAATTGGCTTGAGCAAGGGTTAAGTTTTTATTTAATTAGTCATTTATAATTGATTGGTGGAGTTGAATTGAATTGATTTGGATTATGGAGTTATTTGGTTTAATTTGACCTCCCATAAGTCAAAATGGGCTGAGTGGGCTAATTGGATTGGGTTGACCAAATAGGGTTCAATTGAAGGTTGAATCATGTTTAATATTGAATTGGTGATTTGTTAGAAAAGTTAGTTTCAACCATTTTGGTCTAAGATTTGATTTGGTTTAATTTGACCCTTTAGTTCAAATTGGGTCAATTTTCAAATGGTCAAATTGACATGATTAAGTTCAATTGATTATAGTGGAGTGTTTAATAATGACTTATAATCATCAATGAAGGGATTGAATTGTTTGATTTGATACAATTAGAGTTTAGTTAATGTTTGGCTTAATTATCCCATTTAGGTTACTTTGAGTTAAGTGGCTTAGTCAAGCCAACTTGGACCAATTGGGGTTATGGATGGTTGGGATGTGTTGAATGATAAATTTCAGATTGATTGGTGACTTTGATTGCAATTGATTTTGGCTTAATTAGGTTTTGGCTCATTAGGTTAAAGGGCTAACTTGGGTTGATCAAATCCTCTTGGTTTAATTAGCAAGTGTTGGAGGAGCTTGAAATGATCTATTGAATAATCGAGCAATTGAGAAAGTCAAAATGATTTTAACTTGCTTGAATGGGTTTGGATGGAGTTATAGAATTATGGTGGGGTTAACTGAGTTAAGGTCTAAGTTAATCTAGCTTGGAGCTTGGATTAGAAAACCCAATTCAATTCAAATTAATTGAATAAGTTTGAGGTTGGTTTAGCTCCCCCTACATAAGCTTAAGTTTGGATGAGTGAATGGGTATGAGTCTTGGTTCAAGCCTTAGGGTAGGTAAAACTTATTTATCCTAAGGTAAACTTTAGGCTTAGGGTTATGCCCTATAGGTCTTTAGGCTTAGATTTGGCATTCCCTTAATCACTAGAAGTGTCCTAGCATTAAAGAAGCCTAGTGTCTAGAAGGCTCCTAGATCTAAAATGGGAAGGATTAATCCTCACTCCATTAGTGAGGTCAACAACAAAGAATTGATGAAATTTGGATTAGAGTTAGTCTTATTTGATGGATTCAGTTTGATTTAGTTAGTTTAATTGATTTAGTTTGGTTTGATTGGTTATATTGAAGAATTTTGTTTGCATTTTATGATTCATGTTGGTTTTGATTTACATTTGATTGTTGAATGGATGTGGGCCCTATTAGTTTGTGATGGTTCACACTAAAAAGGGGCTATAAGAGCCTTGACCTACCTTAGATTTACTAGCCCAAAGGAGCAGTCTGCTTATCTACGGAACAATACCACTCAATCTTAAGGAGCAACCACTAGGAGAGGGACCATAATGGCTTAATCCAAACCTAAGATAGACACGTGAGGAAAGGAGCCTCGAGAGTATGATCCTGACCCTAAACATATGAAAATAGACCTAGTTAGTTTGCGATGTGTCACACTAAGGAAGGGCTATAAAAGCTTAGACTTACCTTAGACTTACTAACTCAAAGGAATAGTCTATCAGCCATACAGTAGAGACTATCTAACCTATGGGTTGTCCATCAGTTTGTAATGGTTGAATTAGGAAGAAATATTGGGGACTCACATTTTCCAAAGTGAAATCAATCACTAGGGTGACCCGCTAATCAGGTAGCAAGTCAAACCTAACTTTGGGTGACTACCAAGTGAGGGCCTCGGTGGTCTTATCTCGCCTTAAATAATCAAGACAATTCCTATGGGAGTTTTGTTAACACGCCCAAAAGATAGAAGGCCCACTTGGGAAGAGGTGTCACTGGTTGTCTTATCCTAATCTAGGAGAGATTTTATTTTATTTATTTATTTAGTGTGAACCCTATTGGTTTGCGACAGGCCACAATAAGAAAGAGCCATATGGGCTTTAGTCTATCTCAGATTTACTGGCCCAAGGGATAATCCATACATATGTAGTACAGAGCTTCCAACCAATGGGGTGGCTACTAGAAAAGGGGAACCATCCAATCTGATAGTAACTTGGGTCATGTTTAGATGGGGTTATGAAGATGTAATCTAAATAAAATTCCTATAGGGAAGGTGCCTCTAGGGAGCTCATCTAATCCTTAAAATATATAAAGCTTGTAGGTATATGGTGGCCAACTCAGCGAGAAAGCACATGGACTCACATCTACCTGAGTAGTGTTATCCACCAGGTGGGTTCCTGTTAGCAAGGAAAACACCAACAAACCTAAGGTGCATGTCGATTTATAATGATCAATCTAAGAAGAAAGCATCAAGGGCTCATGTCTTCCTAAGCAGAACTATTCATCAAGCTAGTCTGTCATCAGCTAGACAATTACTATCTGACCTAGGGAAACTACCAGTGGAGAGTCATAAAAGATGACTGAACCAAGCTTAAAGTAGTCAAGAGGAAAATGAGTGACTGGGTGTCTTACCCTAATCCTCAGATATATATTTAGACCTGGTCAGCATATGATAGTCAACTCAAGGTGAAAGCTCGGGGACTCACATCTCCAAAAACATGATTAACCATCGCGATCGCCTATTGGTTGTGCAATAGTACACATTAAATTGACAAGGGGTTCATTAGTTTGTATCCGTCAAGCTAGGAAGAAAGCACAGGGACTCACAACCTCCTAAGCAAAGTTGGCCACTAAGGAGACTCACTAGCCAAGTAGTGAATCATACGACTTAAGGCACTCGAGTAAGACCCATTAGAACCCATCATATCTTGACTCAAAGTAGCTCAAAGTAATTGGATTTGCGCTTGTGATTCATATTTGTGTGTAATTTTTTGTTTGTGTTGTGCTTATCAGAATAAGATTCCACTTGGGTTCTCTTACACCCATCATAAACACATCGAGAGTTTGTTAATCAAGACATTCAAATTTATAGAAGAATTTAATTTAATGAAATTTTCATTGATGAAGAGATTATTTAAAACATTATTTATGCATAAAATTTCTTTAAATAAAGCCCATTGATTGGAAGTATCAGGCATTCACCTTTATGATTGATTAGTTAGTAAGAGACACCTTGGTTGGCCTTTTCTATGGTGAAATCGTCTTCCTAAGTATGTTCAAACTTATCTCCCATCTTGCGATGGGCTACAGTTGGTCTCCTTAGAACTAAAATGAACTCTTCAACCTAAAAATCTCTAGGGTTGACCAGCTTATTGTGAGCTTGAACCATTCTACCTTTATATAACTCAAAGTTCTAACATGCCCGCAAGTGTCTCTCCTCCAGACCTTCGAGTTCATTCAACTGTAGCTTAGCAGTTTGTTCGGCTATAATTTTACCACCCATAGCTATCCTTAATGATAGGAGCTAGACCTCTAAGGGAAGAATGGCTTTGGACCCATGCAATAAGGAGAATGGGGTAGATTGTGTTGGAGTCCTATAGGTGGTGTGGTAAGCCCACAAAGCTTCAACTAACTGCTTGTGCTACTATCATTTATTTTCATTGAGCATCTTCTTGAGTATTTGGATGAGAGTTTTATTGAAGGCTTCTACTAAGCTATTTTCCCATGGGTAGTAGATGGTAGAATACATCCAATCTATGTTGTCTTTTGGCAAAGTTGTTGATCTTGGTACTTTTGAAGGCGGTACCATTATCGTATATGATTTAGTGGGGTATTTCAAATTTATATACAATATGGTTCCTAAAATATTGGAGCATTTACTGAGGTTTGACTTCCCTAAGCGGATTCGCCTTTTCCCACTTGGAGAAATAATCTGTAGCTGCTAGAATGAACCGGTGACCTTTGGATGATGGAGGACCAATAAGAGCCACTATGTGAGTACCCTAACTCTAATGTCCATGAAGCTATAGTTAGGCATAGAATGTTGGGTGGTTGATGTAGAACTACTCTATGCACTTGACAGGGTGGCAGCGCTTGGCTATATACATATAATCTGTGATAATCATTCACAAATAATACCCAAGCCTCTTAATTTTGGCCTTCATCTTAGGACTAGAATGGTGAGCTCCGCATAATCTTGAATGCATCTTGGTCATGATCTTATAAGCTTCATGTTTGCCTAAACAGTGTAACCACATATGATCGAAGGATCATAGGTATAAGACACCGTCGATGAGAGTATAAGTGAGTGCTCTCTGCTTGAGTTGATGGGCTTGAGATTTCTCTTGAGGTAGTTTGTCTTTGTTTAGGTAAGGAATGAAGGGTTTCCTCAAATCTAGCTCTTCTTCCTTTTTACCAATGACAACCTCCTGTTCAAGAGTATATTTATTGATGAGTTCAACATCAGTAAAAGGTAGGATCTATTGATTGTGAATCTTGATATGGACCCATCTTCTAGACATGCCAATTCTTTGGAGAGCTTAGTGAAAGCATCTACTATGGCATTTTCTTCTTGAAGGATCTTATAAATTGTGACCTCTAGTATCTAGCTATAACTCCATAGTGTACTTATGGTAGTGATGGAGTTTAGGCTTTAGAACCTTGCAGGACCCAATAATTTGGTTGATCACTAGTTATGAATCCCAAAATATACTGATGCTTTAGATGCCTAAGAGGATGGCTAACTCAAGAATGATGATCATAACCTCATATTCAGCTTCATTTTTGGTGTAAAGTTCACATATGTGATATGATAATCTCATCATACTATGGTCTGGTGTTAAGAGGACTATTCCTACCCCTGCTTGATGGTTTTTCTCTTCTTTGAGAGGAAGTTGTACCATCAAAATACATCTCCCATTGATGAGTGTTTGTATCTCATAAATTCATGATTTGTTCATCAAGAAGATCATCATTGAGAGGGGAATCTACAAGAAGAGGGTGTTCACCAAGAAGTTTGTAGTGCTTTCCTTTCTTGGCATAAAGGGTACAAATGTAATGTCAAATTGTGATAAAATCATGGACCATCGTGCCAACCATCTGGATAGCATCGACTATGTCATGAGTTATTGTAGTGGATTGACTCTAGAAATCAAGTTTACTTTGTGAGAAGGAATATAATGCTATAATTTTTGTGTTGTGAAGATTAAAGCTAGACAATGCTTCTCAATGGATGATGGATACAGTATCGATGATGACTAAAATAGTATAGTGCATTCTCTTTCCCCTCATCATTAGTTTAGCCAACAAAGCACCAAGGGAGTCATCTAATACAATAATGTAGAGTACGAGGGGTTTGTGCACGATAGGGGCAGCTAGGACTGGCAGTGCCATAAGGTATTGTTTGATACTTTCAAATGCATGTTTGCATTTATCATCCCAGTTGAATTTGGCATCTTTCTTGACTTAGTACTAAGAATGGTTGACATATACCTGATTGGTTGGATATAAACCATCTTAGATACACCAACCTCCCTTGGAATGATCTAAGTTGAGTTAGGCTTTTAGGGGGTAGCATTTCCAATATCATTTTGATCTTCTCTAGATTGATCTCAATCCTGTGGTGTCGAATAATGAACCCCAAAAAATATACTTGAAGTTACCCCAAATGCAAACTTTAAAGGGTTCATTTTAAGGTTATATTGCCTCAACGCTCAAAAACTATGCTCAAGTCAAAGAGATGGTCTTCCTTTTCTTTTCTCTTGACCAAGAGATCATCAACGTAGGACCCAACTTGGTGGTGAATGAGTTCATCAAAGATTTGAATCATGGTCCACCGATATGGCACCGCATTTTTTGAGGCGAAAGGCATGACCCTTATAATAGTAAATTCTAATCGGGTTCTAAAGGTAATGTTCTTTTCATCTTTAAGTGCCATCTTGATTTTGTTATATCTAGATGAACTAGCCATGAAAGAGAAATCGCATGAGATGAGGCATTATCCACAATCGCTTCTGGTATTGGTAGTGGAATTTCATCATTTGAACATGCTTTATTGAGATTCCTAAAATTGATGCTTACATGAATTTGGCTATTTTTCTTCTTAACTAGGATGAAACTAGCCAACCAGGTGGGATAATTTTTTTGCTGGATGAAATAAGCATCGATCAATTTCTTGACTTTGAAAATAACTTATTGTTTGACATCCAATCACATGCATTTAGGAGCTTGCTTGATGGGGTTAACATCAGGCTGTATTGCTAATTTATGAACTACAACTTTAGGAGCTAATCTAGGTATTTCTTCATAGTTCCATACAAAATAATCCTTAAACTCAGTGAGTAGCCTAATTAAGTCATTTATTTTAGATTCATTTGATAAGGAATTGATGTATGTTGGATGTGGATTGTCTTTAGTGCCCAAGTTGATTTCTTTGAGCTCATTGATGGTTAATTTAATTTCTTCTTCAAATTTCAAGGGTGCATCTTTGACTTAAAGATCATCTAGATCATCCAAAGTTTCTAAATACACCTCTTCATATAAGTTAATATGATTTTAGAAAAACTTATCAGATTTTAGATGATTGGTGAAGACTAAAATATCATCATTATCATCAAAGCCTAGTCCCGATCTTGATTGAGAGTTCTTGCATTTATTGTTTCATAGATTTTCAAAGTACTCTAACTTGTGCTTAGACCATGCAAGTGGAATTAAACCATTCTTTGCTACTAAATTAAAACAAAGGCGAATATCAATCAAATAATAATTCTATTAACTCTTTGAATGATTCATCCTCAAGCTCTACTTCAACTTCTTGGCTTGATGATCCTACTCTTGGATAAAACCTCTGCTTAGCATTTATATATGTTTTGGGAGCTTCCTTAACTACCAAACCCTCAACTTTTTGTGAGGAATGTGGAGCTATGGTTTTCACATGTTGTATGATAGTTTCGCATAAAAAGGACTCAGATATACTCATGCCTTGCTTAAGGAACCGGTCTTCATCACTATTGAGTTCTTGTGTCAACTCCAACAGGGTCTATTAGCATAGAAAGGTAGTGGGTGTGCTCACTTCATAGGACTCATCCTCTAAACTAAATTCTAAGTCTATGTAGATGATAGGTGCACTCACGGATGTTGGAATGAATCTCTTGGTAAGTGGTATGGAGGTCTACCACTTCACGACTCTTCCGGACTTACCTCTTCCTCGTCCTAGTGGAGGTTGGGTCATTACCCACTTGTAAGAATGGAGTAACAAACTATGGGTGGAATCTAATCTCAAGCTCTATTTCCTCCCTAATGTCTTATTCTTGCTTCCTTTTCTTTTCTTTATCAAATTCTATTTCTTTTTTCTTTTCTTTCTTTTTCTTTTTTATTTTGGTTAAATTCTTGAGAGAAGACATTTTGTTTTTTAAGAAGATAATAGGTCGCATCCTTATAAATCTTGACCTCATGTACTGTATATGGCTTGAGATCCCCTTTGACATACTATTTAATCCCATCTATGATGAACTTAATGGATGTGTTGACCTCACTAGTAGAGTGAGGATTAACCTTTCTCATCCAGACTTATGAATCTTTTAGGCACTTGGATCTTCTTAGTGATAAGACACTTCTAATGACTAAGGGAACACTAAACCCAAGCTTAGGGACTTAGAAGGCATACCCTGTAGAATACATGCTTTAGGACAATTAAGTTCTACCTATCCTATGGCCTAAACCAAGACCCATGCTTGTTCACTTATCCAAACCTAAACTCATACAAATGAAACACAACCAACCTCAAGCCTATTAAATTAACCTTACTTGAATTTATTTTCTAATCTAAGCTCAAAGCCAAATTGACTTAGACTTTAATTGAAGTTAACTCCACCATGATCCTATGATCCAATCCAAGACCCATTCAAGCAAACTAAATCTAATTTTGTTTTCTTAATCACACCAACCATTCAATAGATCATTTAAAACATTCCTAGCACTTGGAATCAAACCAAACGAATCAAATAAATTTGATCAACCCAAGTTAGCTCATTTGTCTCAAAAGTTCAAATTAGGTAAAACCAAATCAAGCCCAAATCAATTGTAATCAAGGCCACTAACCAACTCTGAATCTATCATTGAACCCCTCTCAACACCTAATTGACACCAACTCAACCCAATTTAACCCAACTCAACCTAATTCTTTCACTTGACCCAATGTGACCTAAATGACCAATTTGATTCAAACTTCAATCCAACCCAAATTAGATTAAATAAACTCATCCAATCCCTTCCATAATGATTGTTGATCATCTTTGATTACCAAATTACATCAATTGGGTCAAATCAAACTAATTTGACCACTTAACTCAAGTTGACCCAATTTGACCTAAAAGGTAAATAGGGTCAAGTCTCATTTCAATCCAAATTGATTGAAACCAATCCTTCTAACCAATCATAATTTGATTATTGAACACCTTACAATCATTAATTAAACTCAATTTGGTCAACCTAACCCAATTATCCCACTTGACCAAATTTGACCTAAAGGGTCAAATCGAACCAAATCATTTCATAATCCAAATTAATTTAGACCAACACTTACAATCATCCCCAAAGGATCAATGAAACATAAACCAATCTTCCATTCAAACCAATTTGTCCAATTTGACCAATTGGTCAACTTAGCCCAACTTGACCTAACCAAACCAAGCCCAAACCCAATCGAACATGGAATGACTCATTGTTGGGTCACCATGGGCCTTCCTAAGTGGGCACAACCCATAATGAATATGGTTGGGTAAAACCCATTGAACCAAGCCCTCCAAATGGGTTAAAATCCCCATTTGGGTGAGTTCTCCAACTCCCCACCCCATGGCATCCACCTTTGGCTCTTCTTGGACAAGAAGGCCATGAACCCAACCTAACTTAAGGCAGTTGGGTTCAGCCTTTAACCATGAGAGGGTGAGTTCAACCATGGAAATCCATTGGTCTACCTAAGGAGGGTTGTACACCCCATGCCAGCCCATTCCACTCCTTCAACCTCTCACCCTCAGGCACCTCGGCAGTCCTATGCCACCTCTGGCCATCTACCCCGGATGGACGGATGCCAATGGATGAACCAATCTTAGCCCTTTGTCAGCTGGGGAAGAAGGTATACTCCTCCCTAAGGATTCAAACTTCGCAGACACCTTCCTTAGAGCATTATGCATAGTCCGAGATCTTCCCTCGAGCTCTTGTGCATTCCACTGCTGAAGATACCAACCATTGATCGAATCTGAGAGCCCCTTTCATCCAAGCTTCCAAAATCTCCACCAAACCAAAATTAACTCTTCCACACCTTCAAATCACTATGGCAAATAAAAAAAATTATTTCTCAAATAATTTGATCACCAAAGGTGTCCATAGACCAACTCCTATGAGATTTGTGGCGCGTTACCTGAGCATAGTAGGAAACTCATGATCTTCTCAATAAGGCTTCGTCTCTTCAAGATAAAGCTACCTCTGTTGATGGAGCACTCGTATCTAGCTCCAGGTAGGTAAAATTTCAGCAACCATAGTTTTCCCTCTAGGTGTTGGTCTTTTTTGAAGTAAAGTGTGATTTCTTCTGATTTCCACCATAGGATCCCTTTAGATTCTCTCTCTGGTCATTTTGGAATCGATTTCAGATCTCAAGCTCGATCGATGGAAGCGAAGAATGTCCATCTTCTAGCCGGGGATGATAAATCATTGACAATCCATTCCGCATGATTAGAATAGATGATTGTGATTAATTATGCTAGACCATTTTATTTAATCCTTTAAAAAATCATGGGATTAATCTGGTAGTTCGAGATCGCGGATAAAGTCACATTGCCACGAGTGCATTAGATGGATTAAATAACCATTACCATGGCCATGTGGAAAGCAACGTCCCAAAGAATCACATGACACTAGCGTTTAAGTGATTAATTAGGTATTAAAATGTGATTAAATGACTAGAACTTCAAAAAATCATAACTAATTATAAAAAAATCTAAAAAATATAAATAAACCTATTTTGGAAAGGTTTAAAAGAGGAGAATCTAAGAAAAAGAAAATCACTAATTTTTGTTCAGAAAATAGTGCTTAATTAAGGTTTGAAGCTTGAGGTAATTACCTTAATTAAGGTTTAATTACTTGACTAATTAATCCCAAATTTGGTTGGATGATTTCATGGGGTGTCCTTTGCCAAATTTGGTTGGATGAT
This sequence comes from Cymbidium sinense, assembly GCA_021442155.1. Lineage (NCBI taxonomy): Eukaryota > Viridiplantae > Streptophyta > Magnoliopsida > Asparagales > Orchidaceae > Cymbidium > Cymbidium sinense. The sequence goes on along the minus strand of CM038224.1, from coordinate 46,289,100 downwards.
TTCATGGGGTGTCCTCCCATGATTTTCTTGGAATTATTGGCTATGTAATTTAAAGAATTTGAAATTTTAAATCTTAATTATAATCATTAATCAATTTAATATTTATTAAAATTTCTATATAGTAAAAATTAAATAATTTATGATAATCAATCACTATAAACAGGGGGAATGGTGAGGGGAAATAATTATGACCTCTCTCTTAATTATTTTTCTAAATGCATTTCCTTAGGAGGGTTTAATTAACAAATATAATAATTAGGGGTTAATTAGTAAAATAAATGTTAAAATAAAAAACAAACTAAACTAATGATTGGTTTAGATAATTTAAACATAATTCATGGGTTTCCCTTTAGTGTTTAATAACATAAAGTCTTTATGGAATTTATGGTTGACCCATTGTGGGAAAGCCATAAGAGTACTTAACTTAGATTCTTTCCTTCCTCAATCTAATTAACTCTTAAGCATGAGGCTAATTGCATTAGGTCCCTTTAGGTGCATTGCAAATTTTAATTTCCCATAAGCATATCATTGGAGGCTCATGATTAAGTAGTTAATAAAATTTAAGAAGCTTAGGGAAGGTTAATTAAATTGATTGCTTAATGACTTGAACCTAATCAATTCATTAAACCTATTTAATCACTTTCCTTAAATATGTTAAGTTACTAATGTGGGATGGGACAAACACTAAATGTCTTTTCTTCTCTTTAGGTTTTAATAATTCAAACATTAAAAATCAAATTTTATAAAACAAAACTTTGGTTGATCTTAAGGAATTTGATTTAACTTGATTGACCTTAGGAGTTAATATAATTGAATGTATTACGTGGTAATGTTTAGTCATTCTTTCTAAATCATCATAAATTTGTATTTCATTTGTGTCATATCATCATTTTTTCAAAAGAATAAAAAGAATATGATTATATCTAAGCATTGGGATAAATATTCTTATATGGTGTGGCTATTATCACTAATAAATTTCAAATTATTTTTAAAGTTATAAGATAATGATGAAAATCTAAATTAATGTTGGCTATAAATATTCAATAAAATTTACATTTACTTATAGTTTAAACATGGTCAAGGATTATTCTATTTTCATGATTCATGTGTATGTTTATATATATTTGGAGTCAGCAAGTATATAATGGACATCACGGGAATACGACTCTTTAAGTAGCCCCAAGGAGGTCTTAGAAATAATCTCACTTCTTTGGTTTAACAATGGCACGTACTTGCTTAATTTCACTCATGTGTGCATGTACAAGAATTTGAGATAGAACTTTGCTTTACATGAATAAAGGATTTGCTAGTATACAATCTTTGCATGATTTTCATTCCCATACTTGTGTATATGTTTACATGTATTTAAGTAAGCAAGTATATAGTCTAGACATTCTGGGAACATGAGGCTCTAAGTTGCCCCATAGAACTCTTAGATAATCTCACTTCCCTGGTTTAATAATGACACGTAATTCCTTAAATCTTTAATACATGTGTATAAATGTTAACCAAGGAATGAAATCTCTCTTTCTACCAAAATACATGCATTAAGAATCATCAAAAAATATAAGAGTATATTGTATGCATAAATAAGTGTGTTAAATAAAATATCATGAATAATAAAAATAAAAAGATGTGTATCTTATTGGTGATGAAAAGAAAAATGGAATGTTATCCTTGTAATAGTAATTCAATTTTATTAATCCTAGGATGCCTTTATTGTTTGAATAAGATTCCTCGGGATTAACCCAAACTTAGGTTTAATAAAAAAAATATTTGGTAAATTGTTCAATAAAGAAACCAAAATCTTAACAATATACATTTAGAGGACAACTTAGGTTAGGGATGAAAGGGGTCAAGTCCCTTTCTTCTCTTACAATTAAGTATTAAGTAGACATCAAATGAAACAAGAAGAATGCAAATTAAAATCAACTAATTCTTTCAATAATTTGAAGTGAAACCTCCCTTAATGTGTAATTTAAATATTTGAAACTCTAGATAATTATACTTCTGAAGCCTAGCTAAGACATACCACCCTAAATCTTAGCACACACATTAGAATACTAAGTCACCAATTTTAGCCTTTAGGTTAGACTGTATGTGTATGTTTTATTTTATGATGTAATATATTAGGCTAGATGTTAGGATTGTTTATGTGTAGACTAGATGTTAGGTCATTAATAGCTGATGATGTCTTCTATAGGAGATTATGCTAAAGGGGTGGTTGTAATAATAACTAAATATAAATGTTCTTGCGTTGCTTATGCCCCTAAGTATAATCTAGTTAGACAGGCTTGGTTACCCATGTGTAGGGTGTTAAGTCCAAATATGTGAAATATAATTGCACGGTTATATGTTTGTTGAGCTAACATCTATTTTGTAGTTAGATTTTATTTATCATAAATATGTAATTTTTGTAATAGGAATTAGTATTAGTGTTATAGGGTTTAGGATGAGCAGTGGCTAGAAAGTGAAGATCTAGGAGGCCTTGTGAAGCCTGGAGCAAATCAATCCAAAAGAATGAAATAAAGACAAAGAATGAAGACTCCCATAGCATTCATTATTTTTATAATATTCAATTGTAATTCGGGTTGTATAAGGAGCTACCCAATTTCTTTCTTTTTCAAGTTGTGTTGTACAGTGGTACCCAGCCACCCTGGTCTTTTATTATTTTATGAAATTTACATGTTTTATTATTGTGTTTAGTTTGTGTAATAGAACTGGCATGATTTCATAAGTTTCTTAAAGAGTGATGGCTTTATGTGTGGCCTGGATGTGGTAGGCTCTTTAGGATAAAATTAAATTTTCTATCATCACTAAATAATGCATAACTAAATTTTAACAAAACTCACAACCTCATCTTAAAGCCTAGGTTCATAATCAAGATAAATAAAATATTTAGCAACCCCTTAGCTAAATGTTGTATGTTATCACATCATGTATATCATACTATTTCACTCTTGAATTGGGAGGGTCTCCATTATTGCATGATAGGGGACACGCTTGACCTTTGATGACAATCACTTATAGTGGAGAACACCTCCTCCTGCTGATTTAGCCACAAACTTTTTCCATCATGCATATAGGCATAATTGTCTCAAGCCTTAGTCCAAAATGAATGTGTCAAAATGGTGTAAAAGATTATAAATTTTTGCATTAGTCTAAGCCATATTTTTCATACCAATCATAATCTAGTCTCTTAGGGAGTGAGTGTAGGACTCTAGCTTCCTTCTTAATTAAATAATAATATATCTATCTTGCATCTATATAAGACCAGCCTACATGGTTTTAAAGCATAAGAGGTGTTAACTAGCGGCCACTCTAAGTCAGAAAGAGCGAGCGTCTATCTTCTCTTATGGAGGTAGACCATTGTGTGTTATTTTTCTAATTAGTCTTAGGTCATGCTTTTAGCAATGCTAAAGCATCTTTAACTTAAGTTTTGAGGTTACTTATTTCCTTGTATGAGTATAAGTTCTCACCTTGTAGGCATTTCAATAATCTTGTATTGATGGATTATAAGCCTAACATTATAATAAGATTCTATGTTAAGTAAACAAAAAAAGTAAACTCTCTTTTTCAAATGTGTAAAGCCTCACTATAAAGTATATCGAATTTACTAGGTTTCCTAGTATCATGGGTGCTCCTTTATCCTCCATTGAATCTACAAATAAGTCTTCCTATTTTAACCCTCCCATTTTATTTCCATGAATACTTAATCCTTTGATAGTCTAGCTTTATAATGTTTGGAGATACTTATTGACAATCAAGAGTGTTCTTAAGAAATTCTCATTTCCTTAGATATAATTAACTATAGAAGCTTGCTTCCATAGGGAACCAAAGAACGGCATAAAATAAACCATGCTTTACTTCTCCATGTAAAGTAGGAAAAGATCTCTAGTATATATGGAGACCCATCCTTAGGAGTCCTTATTAAGTGATTTGGTCCTTTTTAGGATGATATTTTTATCTTTTGAGATGGTACATCATTCCTTAATGTCGTACCTGATTACTTTAATAAGTATCCCCTAAGATCTACGTGGTGTCCTTACGGCTCCAAATTAAAACACCACTTGATGTAAGGAGGAATGGACCATGTTGTTCTTGTGAATCTGAGGTCACCCTAGCAAAGCATTGAAAGATGTCTCTAATTCTACTAGATGAAACTTGGCCTCAGTCTTCCAATCATCTATCTTTAATGGCAACATTATAGATCCTAAGGCCCTTTTATCTTGCTCATTGAATCCTTTCAATATCATCTTTTCAGATTAAGTTTAAAGATGTTAGTCTTCAAATCGGTAAGGGTTATTAGACTCATAATGTTCACTGATGCACCCAGATCAACCAACACTCTAGATAACCTGAACTTACAAATATCCACTATAATATAAAGAGAACAATTGTGCTCTATTATCCATAGTAATAAGCCTTCGTTTGAGGAGGTGACTCCTAGGACTTCTTTTGAAGAACATGCCTCCTGAGATTAGTAGCAACCAACCGAGCTTAACATATCTTAGGGTCAAGTAATGCATTGATTAATGACTCCCTCATTTCTTTTGATAAAATAAGGGAGTTGTATATGCTTAGCTTAGCTATTAACTTTCTAAGATGCTCCAGGATGTTGTAGCCAACTTTGGACTGGTCCTTCATAAGCATATCCAATGGCAAAGCATCTTGTGGAGGGGCTATCGCTCACTAATGACCTATTTATCCTTATCTTGAGGTACTACCCTAGGAAGTAGAACTTTGCCACCATAGAGGTTAGCTTCAATGACTTCTTATAATGAGGAGCTTGTGAAAAGTTCTATCTGATCATTGGATATACTTATAGCTTCTCCTAAAAGATCATTAGAGTCAGATGTCTCCAAATTTATCTCAAGTGGTGAACTCTGGAGATTCAAAAATGGGTAATCTATTTCTGAATTAGAAAATAATTAATCAAAATTATTTAAATTATTATTATTTTGACTTAGAGAGTTATCAATAGGAATGAAATCACTAGGGTCATCAAAAGTAGACAAGATGTAAGTAGAATTATTCTTCTTCATTGATTTCTTCAATTTAGGTAGATAATAAAAGTTAAGTAAAGTAAGCGACTTGAGGCTTAGTGTCCTCATCTAGATACAACGCCCTGATGGTGTGGTAGGTAGATGTAGATCGAAATGGTGAAAGAGAGAATGTTGGGCGTGATGGTGCTATGGAACTATCCTAGTAAGTAGTGGACTGTTGGGCTTCTACCTTTTTTGAGTTGTCCTTCACAACTAGAAGACATTCCTTAGTATTGGAGGTCTAAATTGAGTCAGTGCCTGTAATAAAAGTTTCTTGATTTTAGAGATGATCTTTTTATAAGTACGGGATAAGGAGATATCCCTACCTTCTTTTTTCTTGAGAGGATTAGATGTCTCCAAAGAGATTTCTTTAATGGAACCAAAGGTTGTTCCACTAGGTTTTTCCACTAAGTATTTTTTAGGGATTACTATAGCTTCTGACTTATAGCTATTCTCAAGCCAATCCTTGAATTTAAAGAAATCCTTTAAGAAATGAGTTAGCATGCGATGGTAGGGGTAGTAGTTAGGATCATCACTCATACCCACTTCCTCTGGCTTTCTAGGCTTGGGTAGCTAAAAGTCAGGCTTCTTAAGAAGGTTCTTGAAGATTTTTTTGACAACCTCCCTCTTGAATGAATAGGGCTTGTTAAGCTTGTCAGCAAGAGTAGGATAGTAACTACTTGGTAGAGGATATTGGTGCTAGGCCAGGTTGTCGAGGTGGAAGAGGAGGTGGGAGTAGAGGTTGCTATGCTCTAAGCCTCTCAAACTATGCTATCACTAATTGCTTCCCCTTACCCACTACCATTTTAACCCTTGGCTTCTTCTAAAATTCCTTCAGAGGCTGGCTTGCATGATTGGTCTAAGAAGAGTAACTACTTAGCTTCTTCTTGTAGATTAGCAACATTGTTGATTGGTTTCTCAATTGTCTTAATAGTGAAGCCCTTAAGCATGAAACTAACTAGGCGATGAATATTCTTGAGAAGAATTTCAATGGCATGTTATTCCTATAGCTATGTTTCAATTTTCATAATTAGGTTCCAGCTACTAGAACATAATTTACAAAGGACTCATTGAGTTTTGCTTTTCTACAATAAGGTCCTCTACATGTTGGGCTCTATGAATCTCTTGATGAAAATTTATTTTAATTACGTAAAGGCTTCACCGAACTTATGTAGTTCAGCGTACAAATCAAATATGACTCCAAAAATATTACTAAAAATTTGCTGGAAAAGTAGGGCATCACTGCCATTAAGGATGCAATAATTGGCCCTAAAGTATGATATAAGCTGCTTAGGGTTCCCACTGCCATCAAATACTTTAAATGATGGTAGCACAAAACCCTTGGGGTATTGAACTACATTAAATTCTTCTGGGTAAGGTCAACCATTTAGAATCGATGAGCTTCTTTGGGCCTACACCAATGCTTCCTTCACTTATTGCTATACCATCTACTTAATGTCCTTCTCATGATTGGTGATGCTATCAGCTGTCTTCTAATGCAAGCTACCGATATCCTCATCCATTGGAGTAGTGCTCTTAAGATGGTATGGTGTCTATTTTTGAGTATATGTGTGGGGAACACAACACATATCTGATGGTGTACTTATTGAGGTGATCATATATGACATCAAGGAATGGTGCACTATCTCAAAAGATAGAAAATACCACCCTACAATGGACCTAATCACCTAATAAGGACTCCTAAGACATGATGGGTCTTTGAATATATTAGAGATTTTTCCCTACTTTATATGGATGAATAAAGAAGGGTTTATTTAAGCGAATTCTAAATTTCCCAATGGGGCAAACCCCATAGTTAATTACATCCTAAGGAAGGTAAGTTCCTTAGGAATACTCTCCATTAAAGTAGAAAATTATTGTCTCCAAAGATTTCAAAGATAGGACTATCAAATTGGCTATGAAGATCAATCGTGATAGATCAATAAGGAGAGACATATTATCAAGCCAGTGAGATGAGGGAATGCTCATGATACTAGAAAACCTAGTGAGCATCCCAAACTATCCTATGGTTGTACTTTATATGTTTGAAATTAAACAAAATTATTTATTTGAATTGAACTTATTAGAAACCTAGGGCCTATAATCCCACAATACAAAATTATAGAAATGCTTAAGAGGTGAGGATTTATGCTAGTATCTTTAAGAGAATAGATACCTATCCTAAATCTTGGGAGCTTTAGTAAGAACCAAAGTGCGACATAAATCTAAGCGAAGATGGGAATATGGTTTACCTCCACAAGAGAGGATAAACCACACTGGCTTATATAAATGCTGTGACTAACTCCTCCTACACTTTAAAACTATGTGGTCAAGTCATATCTTTTACAAGATGGTTAGGATGTTATTATTTAGAAAGAAACTAAAGTTCTTAAACTCACTCCCTGAAGAGACTAGAGTATGAGTGGTATGAGTAATGACTAATGAAAATCATTTCAAATTTTATTTATATTTGACACTTCATTTTGACACACCATAGGATTTTATATGCCTAAATGCATGTTGAAATACATTATGGGCTAAATTAAGAGGTGAACCCCCGTTAGTAGGAGTTGCTCTCATAGGTCAAGCATTTCTAATATGTGCAAGAACGAGGGCACTTTTTTGATAGAAGTGGTAGAAGATGCATGCATGATATTAGACATACAACCATACAGCTAAGTGGTTGATAAATCTTTTAATTATCTTGATCTAATACCTAGGCTTTTATGTGAGGTTATGAGTTATAGAAATTTAATTATGAGTTATAGTTGGGTAGAAATTTTATTTTTCCCTAAGAGCCTAATGACATCCAGGCCAACATTAAATCACCAATCATAAAGAAACTATGAAAAGGCATGTAATTTATAATGCATAAACTAAATAAAATATTAAAAATTTATAAATTCAACATGAAAGAATAGGGGCGGTTGGGTATTACAACCAAAAAAGAAAATGGAAGAGCTCTACCCTTATACAACCCGATTTAGAAAATTATAATTATAATTTTTACAAATAAATGGCGGGGTCTTCATGTCTTTGCTCCATTTGCTTACTCCAAAGGCATCACAGGGCCTCCCAGGACAAAGCTTTCTAACCACTGGTCATCCTAATCCCACATAATACTAATCTTAATTCCTAATACATAATTACATTAAAGATAGGAAAAGTAGATCTAACTACACCTGCAAAATAAGTATTAGCTAAACACATTTTATAACCCAAGCAATTAAATGTAAAATTTTGATTTAGCACCCTGTACATGGGTAACCAAGTCCAACTATCTTAATGTAGATTATGCTTAGGAGTTAAGCAACCTACAAAAGAGACCATTTATATTTATTTTAACTATCCCTTAAGGATAATCTCCTATAGAAAATGTGATTAGGCTAATCATAGCCTAATATCCGAAGTAAGTATACACCTAACATCCATACAATAACACCTCACAAAATAAACATATTTTAAATCATGCACCCTAACATAAAGCTAAAAGTGGTGACTTAATCTAATGTGTGTGTTGTTTGTGTGGTATGTTCAAACTAGGCTTTAGAGTTGTCATTCTCTAAGTATGAAGAGATTCAATTTGAAGGATGGTTACACTTTAAGTGGCTTAGTTGATTCTTTGAGAATTTTACATAGTATTTTCTTTTGTTTCATATGATTTACACTTAAGAACTAAGTGTTATAAAGAGAGGAAAAGAAATGATCTCTCTCTTTCATCCCTACCTTGAGTCACATCTAAAGTAAATTAATTAATCAATTCCCATTAGTGAATAGCATATTACATGCTTTAATTAATCCTAGGTTTAGGTTCACTTTAAATTTCCATTTAATAAGAAAGGCATCTTAATATTAATTAGAATTAATCACTATCACACAACACATGTTTGTTCATTTCTTCCCATCATATATATGGCATATTTATGATTTAAGTCATAAACATAACTATGCATACAATATGTTTTCGGCACACTTAAAAGATGAATGTAAGCAAATATACTTGGCATTGATGTTTCATTTGGTTTATTTTGTTATATTAGTTTGAAGCTCTATCTAAATTCTTATACAAAAGTATAAGAAAAGAACTCTAAATCATATGACTATTCAATCCAACCACTTGAAAAAAATATGAATGCATGTCTTTTTAATAGAAAAATGTGGTTTTAATTCATTAGCAAACACACATTCAAATGTATAAAAGTTTTAAGCAAGTACGATTCCATTGTTCTGCACCAGGGGAGTGAGGTAGGAACCTCTTTGGGGCTACTTGAAGCCGTGCATCACCAGAATGTCCAGACTAATATACCTGTTATTTTTAAATAAATATTGATGTATAAGAAGCTATGAGAATAGAAAACCATGCACCACTTGAACAAAATATGAATGCATATCTTTTTAATAGAAAAATGAGGTGTAATTCATTAGCTAAATACACATTCAAATGTATAAAAGTTTTAAGCAAGTATGACACCATTATTCTACACTAGGGGAGTGAGATAGTAACCTCCTTGGGGCTACTTGAAGCCGTGCCTCCCCAAAATGTCCAGACTAATATACCCACTATTCTTAAATACATATAGATGTATAAGCAACTATAAGAATAGAAAACCATGCAAAAGTAGATTTTAATTGAATTGATTTATTTATGTAAATAAATTAAAGCTCTATCTAAATTCTAATGTTAAAATGCATAAGAATGAAATCAAATGAGTACATCACCATTATTCTACACCAAGGGAGTGAGGTGGGAACCTTCTTGAGGCTACTTAAAGCCGTGCGTCCCCGGAATGTCCAGACTAATATACCCATTAACATTCAAACTTATGCAAATCAACACATGAATGAAAGAAAGAGACTTTATTTCATACACTAAGCTTATATTCATGAAAATCTCCTATGTATATGTAACTATAGTCATAACATATAATATTATTTTTCATTAATAAGATTTTTTTAAATACATTTGAGATTTAATAGTGATAATAGCCACACATATTCTTAATTAAACCAATACATGCAAATTGACATAAAGGAAATCAATTTCATCTGATTGATGTGAAAGAAATAAATGCATGAATACAAGTGGCATACAATATTTTAATATGATTGGAAAGAAATAAAGAAACACAAGCATGTAATTTTATTCAACCCAACTAAATCCTAAGGGCAATCATATTAAACAAGCTCATTTAAAATAAACCCAAAGTTTCTTAAAACCATTTTTTTCTTTATGTTTGATTTGATTTAAGAAATGTGAAAGAGGTTTGCTGATCCTAATCTCATTCCCCATGTGTGAGTAACTTTAATTTAATGAAAAGTAATTAGGTTGATTTTATGGCTTAATTAGGTTGGGTATGAATTAAATCAATTAATTAACCCTTACTTGCATCACCTTAAGTTAATTAACTAAATAATGATGAGCCAACATGAGATGTAACCACATGAAAAGTAAATTAGCAATGCTCCTAAGAAATGAAAGGGGCCTAATGTAATTGGCTCATAATTAATAATTAATTAAGATTAAGGTGCTCACTTAATTACTTTTATGGTTTTCTCACACATGTGAGCAAACCATGATTTCATTAGCTCTCTCTTTAGTTTATTAAACACCCAAAAAGCTAACCAAGAGTTAATTAGGGAAAATATGTTTAATCAAGTTAATTAATTTCATTAATTATATAATTAAATCTAAATTATCCTTAATCAACAATATGAAATGGACTTAGGGAAAGAGAAAAAGAAGGAAGTCTAAGTCTCAATCCATAAATCTTTTCAATTAGTTAATTAAAGTTTAGATATGATTTGGGTTTTGATTAATTTAATTAATTGATTAATGAGTCATAATCATAATTTTAAAGAGGAATGAAGAGGACTTAAGGAAAAGATTGGAAGAGGGCATCCCAATCTATTTCCCTAAGTTTCTCCATTGTTAACATAGGCTAATTAGCTTAGTTAATTAATTAATTCACTATTCATTTGATTAATTATCACTAATTAAGCTAAAAGAGTAATTAAGAGTTAATCAATCAATTTTCTTAATTAACTATCCAATAAATTCCAAGAATAATAGGGTAGGTAGAGGTCATCCCTCTAAACATCTTTAGAAAGTTTAAAATTAATTGAATAATTAATTAAAAATTAATTAGGCTAATTAAATTTTTAATTGAACTTTAATTAACCAGAAATCACTATTCAAAATTAATTAAAGATGTTTTTCTTAGATTTTACTTTGAAATATCTTTAAAATGAGCCCTCATTTATATATATTTTTTATTTTTCTAGCATTTGTTATGAATTTTAGAAGTTTCAGCCTTAAAATTAGATTAATTATGCCTAATTAACTCCCTAATCCCATTAGTATCATGTGGCTACTAATGCGACATGCTTTTCACATGATGCGATGGGATAGATTATTTAAGTTGTCACATCCATCGGCTGACTCGAATTGCGGCGCACATGGGACGTCGATCTAAGATCGGACGGATCGATCCATGATTATGAAGGAAAATCAAGGGATTCTATGCATGATCAAATGGACCTAATTCCAATCATGCAAAATGGATGGCCCATGATCTATCTCCTAGAGCGATGAATGAAGAAGCCCATCTACCATGGATTACTCAGTCAGCTCACTTGAGCTTGGATCCAATCCAAACTCAACCCACACCTTTGTGAAAAGGATCCACAAGGATCCAACGGCTAGGATGGGTTCAAATGCAAATTTTCTTCACAAAGCTCCAAACTATTTTCATTCAAGGAATAGTTTTAATGGCATATCTCATCGGAGCTTGTGGCCAATGATTCCAACAATTGAGGAAGCTTTGTTTGGTAAAAATGAATTCCTGTTGAACCATATGAGCTTTGATTTGAGGTAATTTGCTCTATGGACCAAGCTCTTCCAGAGCATTCGTATTTATTGAAGTTTTATCTCCTAGCTTGGAAGCTTGGAAAATGATTCATTCTCTCGTCGGCTCCCTGATGGTGTGTGCAAAGTTAACTGCACTTTGGTGGAGGTTTGAGAAAATGGCAATTGGATTGAGGCTCCCCTATTTCAATTTTTTGTAAAACTAAGAGAGGAGAAGTTGGGGAGCTCGAGAAGCCTTAGAAATTGCTTTGAGATGTCCATTCTTAGTGTTATGGTTTAATCGAGTGTGTCTCTTTTGGTTTGAGTGAGAATGATGGGGGTATACCCCCTTCATTGGATGGATAGCTAATTTGGCAATTTTGATCAAATGGTCATGAGCTCGATTTGGATAGGAATCATCTTACCTCACTTTCCTTAAGTGGTAGAGGATGTGAGAGTGGCTACCATGGGAGTACTGGGTGTCTTATGGCTTTCCAAGTGTTCCAATAAGAATGGGGAGATGATTTTACCTAACACATGAGTCATGGCCTGACCCAACCACCCTTGGGACAGGTTAACTAGTGTCCATGGTGCCTATGTGGACCAATGGATGGGTGCCAAGTGGCCAAGGATGAGAAATGACCATTCCCCCAAGTAATTTGGCTCATGTGATTCCCTTAACCTAAGGGTATCTTGGTCATTTTTCAATATATTTGATTTGGGCAGATTTGAAATGGGTCAAAAGTGGGTTAGCCCAAATTTCAAGTGATTTGGAGTTCATTTGGTTCAATTTGGCTTAATTTGACCTATTTAGGTATAACTGAGTTAGGTTAGGACAAGTTGACCAATTGGTCAATTTGGGTCAAACCAAGGATTGGGTCAAATTGACATGACCATTTAGATTATATTGGTATCATTGGTTTGATTCAATTTGCTTTGGATTTGATTTTGGCTCTTTTAGATTCATATAACTCAAATGGGACAAGTTGACCAATTTGACCAAATTGGCCAAATTGGCTTCGATTGGGTGTTGGATCCAGTTCAATTAGTTAATTAAAAATGATTTTAGGCTTTTTTTTGAATCAATTTAGATTTAATTTGGATTTTGGCCAATTTGACCTTTTAGTTCAATTTGGGCTATGTTGGGTCAAGTTGACCAATTTGTCAAATTGGGCTCAATCATGGCTTTGGTCAAGTTCAATAATCAATTTGGAATAAACTTGATCCATTGGTTGCAATCAATTTGGATCAAATCATGATTTGACCCATTTTGGCTTTTTAGGCCAATTTGGGTCAACTTAGGTCAAATGGTCAATTAGACTTGGTTTTACTCAATTGAGGGTTTGGTCAGATTCAATCATTGATTATGTTTGGGTTTAAATCAAGGGTTTCAATCAATTTGGTATATGGTGGGTTTTGGCTAGTTTAGGTTTCATTTGGGCTAAAGGTTGACTTAATCAAAGAACCAAGTTGACTTTTTTTTACCCAATTCGACATAGTTGATCACTCTAGGATGATTGTTCATCATGATATGAGGTTTGGATGAGCTTAGTTCAATCCAATTTGGGTTGGCTTAGAACTTGGCTCAAAAAGGGTTTTTAGGTCACTTTGGGTCAAGTGGACCTAAATGGGTCAATTGGTTTGGTTTTGGCTTGATTCAAGTTCAGTTGAACTCACATATGAGCCTAGGATTGAAATATAAATCCAATTGCAATTGGTTTAGAGTAAAATGGATTTTGGTTTGGAGTCAAAAGGGGTCAACATGGGCTTGACTTGAGTTGATTTAGATGTGGTTTGATAGTTGTAGTTTATGTTTATATTTGGCTAAATGATTGAAGGAACAATTGAATCATGAAGAAATCCATGGGTTTTGAATTAATTTGGATATGATTTGGCCAAGTTGAAGAAATTAAAAGGCTAAAAAATTGGAAATTTGATTTGATTTGGGTTTGATTTTGACTATTTGGATTTATATTTAATTTATATTTGGGAATATAAATGAAGATATACATGATTCAGGAGAAAATCACTTGAGTTTGGAGTGATTCAGAAGAAAATTTGACCAAGTTTAAAGATGTAGGTCAAAAGGGCTTAAGTAGGTAATTGATTTAGTTTGATTCATTTATGATCATTGTAGGGTGGGTTTCATTTATATTTATGAATATAAATCAAGGAGTAATTAGTTTATAAAGAAACCAATTAATTTTGGGTTAATTTATATAGATTTGGCTAAATCATTGGAGGTAGATCCATATGGCTTAGGAAGGGATTTTGGAATTTGAATTTGATATTATGTTTCAATCATTTGATTTGGAATTGATTTATGATTTGGATTTGAGTTTGAGGTTTGGTTTGAGGAAGGAAGCATAAATTGGATTTAAAGCTATAGGGTAGGCAAGTTTTCCTAATTCTCTAAGGCATGACCTATTCCTATGACTAATCTTTCTAAGTCTCTAGGCTTAGGTTAAGTGTTCACCTAATCACTAGAAGTTTCTTAAGGCTAAGGAGCTCTTAGTATCTACAAAGTCCAAGATCTATGATGAGGAAGTTGAGAGCTCACCCTAAAGTGAGGTTAATAAATGGCGCACATTAGGTGTGGTGTATCTGATAAGGCACCACATGTATTGGTGTTCACCAGACGATCAACAATGTTGGAAGGATAGCAACCTAAAAAAATGATCTACTAAACTTGAGGTGTAGAAAGAATCAAAATCTTAATGTAATGTAACACAACTTATGCCAAGGGGAGATGAAAGAAGGATCCACTAGGGGATCAAGCATGTGAACCTTCCACTAGGGAAGCAGGTTTAGGTTATCCATAGAGGATAAAAGTTTGAGTTGGTTTGATATGATTTAGGGAGAAAAGATCTATTGGGGATTAGGATTCATAACCTACCAGGGATGAGTGAATGAACCTTTCACTAGGGAAGTAGGTTCCAATTATCCACTGGGGATAGAGGTTTGATTTGAGCCTCATTGGGGATAATTTTGATTTGATTTAATTGGTGGGCATCCACTGGGGATGACAGTTTAATTTAGTTGGTTAGCTTATGATTTGGCGCTCCACTGGGGAGAGGATGGCATTTCAATTTTGAGGGCACATTCGCTGGAGATATGAGCTTGGATGTGCTGGGGATAAGGTGGATTTAATTTAGACTCCACTGGAGGGAGGATGGTGATTTGATGAAATGGACCCTATCAGTGTGCAATAGATCTACTAAGAAGGGGCTAATATAAGCCTTATCCTCTCTTAGATTTATAAATCCGAAGGGATAGGCTATTGGCTATGGGGCATAGCTAACCAACCTACGGGGTGCCTTTCGGTGTGCAATGATCAAGTCAGAAAGAAAGCCTGTAGACTTACAACTTCTTGAATAAGGAACCACCGAGTTATTTGTTGAGCACTGCATCAACGACCTAAAGCGACTATTTGGGTAAATGCCGTTGTGGACTCATATCAACATAGAAATAGTCAGAATCAATTTAATTTTAGATGGACCCTGTCAGTGTGCGATGGATCCACTAAGAAGGGGATAATATCAGCCTAGACCTATCATAGATTTATAAATCTAAAAGGATAGTCTATCGGCCATTGGGTAGGACTAACCAACCTAAGCGGTGCCTTTCGGTGTGCAATGGTCAAGTCAGGAAGAAAGCTTGTAGACTTATAACCTCCTAAATAAGGAACCACTAGGGTGATCTATTGGTAGCACAACAAATCGAACCCGACCTAAGATGACTATTTGAGTGAATTCCACTGTGGACTCATATTGGCTCAAAAAAAGTCAAAATTAATTTAATTTTAGATGGACCCTATCGATGTGTGATGGATCCACTAAGAAGGGTCTAATATCAGCCTAGACTTATCTTATATTTACAAATCCAAGGGATAGTCTACCATTGCGGTAGAGCTAACTAACCTAAGGGTGGCTTTTGTGTAATGGTCAAGTTAGAAAAGCTTGTAGACTTACACCTTCCTAAATAAGGAACCACTGGGGTGATCTTCTGGTAGCACAATAAATCAAACCTGACCTAAAGCGACAATTTGATTGAATGTCACTGTGGACTCATTTCGACTCAAGAATAGTCAAAATTAATTTAATTTTAGATGGATCCTATCGGTGTGCGATGGACACACTAAGAAAGGGCTAATATCAGCCTAGACCTATTTTAGATTTATTGGACCAAGGGAGAATCTGCATATTCGCAAGAAAAATTCTCCAACCATAGGGGTGGCTACTAGGAAAGGGGGACTATCTAGTCTAAGAGTAACCGGGGTAGTGTCTAGATGTGGTCACTAATGATGTGATACAAATAGAGTGCCCACGGGGGAGGTGCCACTTGGGGCTTTATCCAAAATCCTGTAAAAGAAAGCCAATAGGTATATGATGGCCAACTCCAAGAGAAAGCTTGTAGACTTACATCTGCCATGAGTGGTGTATTCACCGGGTCGGTCGCCATCAGCATGATGATAATAAACCAACCTAAGGTGCCCGTTGGTGTGCGATAATCAATCTGAGAGGAAGGCTTATAGACTTACATCCTCATAGATGGAAATGAACATCGGGATAGTCATCATGAGGCGGATGCTATCTGGGTGACTATCAAGTGGGAGTCCCGTGTAAGGACTAGACCCAAACTTAAAGTAGTTAAGAGGAAAGAGGCAACTGAGGGACTTATCCTAAGCCTCAAATATGCACGACCTAGTCAGTGCATGATGGCTAGTCTAAACAGAAAGCATGTAGGCTTTCATCTTCTTAAACAAAGTCGAGTAGGCGACTTACCAATTCATAATAGGCTTACCAAACTAACAAGGTGCTTGTCGGTTTGCAATGGTCAAGTTAAGAAGAAATCTTGTGGACTTACATCTGGCAGACAACTAACCACTATGGTGACACCTTGCAAGGTAGCATGTCGACCTAGAGTAGCTAATGAGTGAGTGCCATAGGGGCTTTATCCCACATATAAAGCAGAGATAAAAGATTTGTATTTATTTTATATATGGTTCTGTAGTTTATGTTGGTGTTGTGATAACAGATGGGACACTTGGGTTCCTTACACCTACCCTAATCACATCATGGCAGATTCACAAGCAAAGATATTTCTAACCACGGAAGAGATAAAAAATTGGAGATGAAAGGAATTTTATTGATAATTGATTTGAAATAAGATATATGGATAGTATTTCTTTAGGTAGATCCTGTTGAATGGAAGCATTGGTTGCTCTCCCTTACAATTTATAAGCTGATAAGATGCTCCTTGGTAGGTTTCCTCTATGGTGAAGGGGCCTTCCCAAGTGGATTCAAACTTGCCTCCCATCTTTCGACGGGCAACAATTGGTCTCCTTAGAACTAAAATAAGCTCTCCTACTTGAAAAGCTCTAGGACATACCAAGTTGTTATGAGCTTGAATCATTTTAGCTTGGTATAACTCGAGGTTCTAGCATGCTTATAGATGTCTCTCCTCCAAACCTTTGAGCTCTTCTAACCACAAATTGGCATTTTGCTCCGTGGTAATCTTGCTACCCATAGCTATCCTTAATGATGGGAGTTGGAGTTCTAATGGTTGAACTGCTTCAGACCCATACACTAAGGAGAAAGGGGTAAATTGAGTTGGAGTTTTTTTTGTGGTGTGGTAAGCCCACAGAGCTTCAACTAACTACTCATTCGGTCATCAAGTGTCTTCTTTAATATCTGGATGAGAGTTTTTTTTGAAGGCTTCTACTAAGCCATTTGCCCTCGGGTAATCGATGGTAGAATATCTCTAATCTATTCTCTATCTCTGGGCAAAGCTATTAATTTTAGTGCTCTTGAATGCAGTATTATTATTGGATATAATTCATCAAGGCACCCTGAACCTATATATGATATGATTCCTAAAAAATTAGAGCACATGCTGAGCTGTGACCTCTCTGAGTGGGATTGTCTTCGCCCACTTGGAAAAGTAGTCGGTGGTAGCTAGGATGAACTGATGACCCTCAGAAGAAGGAGGATCATTTGAGCCCACTATATCGGCACCCCCAACACTCAAATGGCCATGAGGCCAATGCAGGATGTAGAATGTTGGGTGGTTAGTGTAAGACCACATCATGCACCTGACATTAGTGGCATCTTCTAGCTATGTCCTTGCAGTCAGTGATCATCAAAGGCCAGTAGTATCCTAGCCTCTTGATCTTGGTTTTTATCTTTGGATTGGATTAATGTGCTTCATAAACCTGAATGTACCTTAATCATGATCTTATGGGCTTCGTGTTTGTCCAAACAACATAACCATATATGATTGAAGGACAGTCAATATAAGGTGCCATATACTAGAGTGTAGGAAAGGGCTCTCTACTTCACCATATGTGCTAGTGACTTCTTTTGAGGTAGTTTTCCTATATTTAGATAATCCATGAATGGTTGCTTCCAATCCAACTCCTCATCCTTTTTGGCAACGACAACCTCCTCTTCAAGAGAGAGTTTTGTGATGAGTTTAACATCATCAAGGGATAAGACTTGTCAACTTTGGACCCTTATTGGTATGGACTCATCTTACGGACATGCCAACTCTTTTAGCAAGCTTGGCTAATGCATCTACTACATTCTCTCCTCAAGAATCTTATAAATGGTAACATTTGGGATTTTGGCCAACAACTCCATGGTGTACTTGTGGTAATGATGGAGCTTAGGCTTAGAACCTTATAAAACCTAGTGATTTGGTTGATGACTAACTGAGAATCCCAGAAGATGTTGATACTCTAGATGCATAGCATAATAGCTAACTCTAGACTAGCAATCAGAGCCTCATATTCATCTTTATTGTTGATGCATGGATTGGATAGATGATATGAGAATCTCATCACATCGTAGTTTGGATATAGGAGAACTATTTCTACCCCTGCCTTTCTAAAAGGAAGCCACACCATAAAAATAAATCTCCCAATGGCGAATGCTAGTGTCCCCTAAGTTCATGATTTGTTCATCAAGGAAGTCATCATTAAGTGGGGAATCAATAAGAAGTGGGATTCCACGTTTGGACAATAAACCCAAGGAATTTCCTTGAAGCTACTCTGAATGCACACTTCATGGGATTCATTTTAAGGTTAAATTATCTTAACCATTCGAAAACTAATCTCAAGTCAAAGAGATGGTCTTTCTTTTCTTTACTTTTAACTATAAGATCATCAACATAACATTCAACCTAATGATAAATAAGTTCATTGAAGATCTGAGACATGGCCCACTGGTATGTAGCATCGTCATTTTTAGGACCGAAAGGCATGACCCTATAGTAAAAGATTCAGATTAGGGTTCAAAATGCATAGTTTCTTTCATCTTCAGAGGCTATCTTTATTTGGTTATAACTAGTGAGCCATCCATGAAAGAAGACGCATGAGATGAGGCAATGTCTACCATCAGTTCTGGTATTTGTAGTGAAAATTTATTATTTGGACATGCTTTATTTAGATCCCAAATTGGCGTATGCAAATTTGGCCATTCTTTTCTTAAAGAATAACAGCCACCCGGTAGGATATTTTTCTTCCCTCATGAATCTAACTTCGATCAATTTCTTGACTTGAGAAATGACCTGCTGATCAATATCTAATTGCATGCATTCAGGAGCTTGCTTGATAGGGTTAGCATTAGGATCTATTGCTAGTTTGTGAACTGCTACATCAAGAGATAGCATTTCTTCATTACTCCATGCAAAGTAGTCCTTAAACTCAATCAATATCCTTAAGTCATTGGTTTCTTCTTTATTCAATAAGGAACTGATGTATGTCTAGCGTGGATCATCTTTTGTTCCTACGTTAATTTTTTTAAGTTCATCGATGGTTGATTTGATTTCTTCTTCAAACTTTGGTGGTCCATCCTCAACTTCACAGTCATTTGGATCATCTGAAGTTTCCAAACACACCTCCTCATATGAGTTAGCATGAATGGGCTTGGGAGTCCCATTCAAAGGCTTAAAATATGCTTTTTAGTGGAGGGAAATTATGGAAGACCATGTTTTAACATTGGATAGAACATCAAAAACAAAATACAATAAAATTTTATAACAAATATTTGTTTATAAAATTAGGACTACTCATTAAAGTAGCTTAGTAGGAAGGATCACCAAACCCTTCCTTCAATCTTCGAAAGCCACTAAGCCTCAAGCATGGAGATTTATCTTCTAATGTTTTTTGTTCAAATAATACTGAAAGTTCATTCCAACAATAAATAAGAGTTTTATACAAGACAAAATAATTCAAACTCGCATAAAGATGGAAAGGAAGTTGCGGGGTCTGATCACTAATGGAACTAACTACTCCCCACTGCCCTCCCCATTTGTACTTAGTCCACTAGCCTACTGGTGAAAAAAATGTTAGTTATAGTTAATTTTAGTTCATAGTAATTTAATCATAATTATAATTAAACTTTCCCCATAGTTAAAATTACACTTTACATGACATTTATACATGAATTACATAAAATAATATAACAAATACATGACATATAAAAAAATAAGGTTCAAATATATAAATTCTTTCAATGTATTTATTGCTTCAAGCTATGTTCCTTGCCATACCTTTCTTAATTTTTGTAATGGGGCCATTAAGTTTTTCTTCAAATCTCTTCCTTTAGCCTTTATAATTTTACCTTCTTGTGCATATGCTCTTTCTGCTACACTATTTCCCCATGGCTTTAAAAAACTCTTCTCTAAAAAGTTAAAATTTAAGTAAATTTCTATAGGCTCAAGTACTAGCTTCTCTAAATCCTTTTAAGTAAAGAAGGTGTCTTTTGTAGGTGACTTATCATTCCATCTCACTAGGAATCTATGTCTCCATTATGAATAACCTCATATATGATAATGTGATCCACTTCAAAGAATGAATGTTAGCTTGACACCTACAAAGATTGATTTTATTTTCCTACAAAAGAATAATCTTAGTGGTTGGCTAACTCATTTAAATGATGTTAGATCTTCCACATTAAAAATTGTGCTAATAAACATGTCTTTTGGCAATTCAAGAGCATATGCATTTGTGCCAAATTATTTTAATAATTTAAATGGCCCACAAGCTCATGCTTATTGATTTTTTAAATTATATGGATGGATACTTCTAAAGACGAATTCTAATTGACACATGATCATCCTTCACATTAAATTCTATAAAATTTTTATTTATGTTCTTCATCTCAGTATATTTTGTATTAGTTCCAATTATTGTTTGGCACTTTCATAAAGACTTTAGAAATCTTTGGCAAATGCAAAGTTAACTCAAAAAATGCATATGAAGGAATGCTAATAAGGCCAATGGGTTTCTTAGGATCATAGTCATAGACTGTCTTAAATGGTGTTTTATTTATGACCTAGGAGATAGTATTATCATATGTAACTCAACTCTAGGAAGTTGTAGGTCCAAATTTCTTGCACTTCTATCTACCAAACTCCATTAAAGGTTTCAATTTGACCATCAATATGAGGGTGAAAGGCTCAAGAAAATTTCAATGTTATGCTAATAAACTTCCATAATATTTTTCAAAATTAAGATAAAAACATTACATCACTATCAAAAATAATTATGAAATGGAGTCCAAATATTCACACAACCTTTTTAATAAGCAACCTCACTATATGAGATGTATTATTTGATTTTGAGAAAGATATGAAGTAA
Organism: Cymbidium sinense; assembly: GCA_021442155.1. NCBI lineage: Eukaryota > Viridiplantae > Streptophyta > Magnoliopsida > Asparagales > Orchidaceae > Cymbidium > Cymbidium sinense. The sequence continues at coordinate 46,267,568 of CM038224.1, read as the reverse complement.
GTCATCTGAGAGAAATGGTCTACCAAAATTAATATACTATTATGTCCTCTAAGTTTCTAGGAAGCCGAAGTACCAAATCCAAGGAAATAACCTCCTAAGGTCTGAATGGAACAAGTAAAGCACATATTTTCCTATTTTGTTTTTAGTACTTTTGGCTTTTCTATAAGTACAACACTAAGTTACCACTCTTTCAACATGTCTCCTTGAAGAAAGCCAATGCAATCTATGCTCTATCAAAAATAATATTTTTAGCTTTCTAAATTTTTTTATATTTTTAATGCAATTCAATGATGAGTGATGTACAATCTCTTTCATTCATATAAATATCCATTAATCACTACATAATCACCAATTAAACTAATAATAATAAGTCCTTCAGGGAATGCTTAAAGTACATCAAATAAAATTATGGACATACCTAATAATCATTCTTTAGCCTCTCAAATCCTAGAATTTGAAATTCTAAAGTAATGATAAACAAAGTGACACTAAAAAGTGCAATTACAAGCTTGTTCTTCATGCTAAACTCATGTTTACCATAGGTAGGAGAATAGTGATGAGCCATTCACCTATTGCACATATGGGGCATATTTCTAGTGAGGATAACCATCTTCTTACATATGTTTATTATCTATTTCTAATTTAGCTTATAATAATTTCTAATTGCATTTCATTATAAGCTTATTTATATAGCCAAGCATATCAAATAAATCATTTATTTAAAATATTTAAAATTTATAAATTATTGCATTAGTTAGAAGTACCATCCCAATCCTGATCTTAGATTTACGTAGTGAGTTTAGGTTCTTATATTTTCTTCTTTGCATTCTATGAGATACATGATTTTAAGGTGTAGGAAGTGTTAGCTAGTAATCCATCCAGATAAAATATTAGTCCAAAAGAGTTAGGATAGGTTCATAGTCTTTGATTGGAGTGAACCAATAAATCCCATCTTCGCCTTAGAAGACCAGGTTGAGCTTATAGCTTATCTTTGGAAGTATTTTTTTTAAGGTCTAAGGCTACCCATTTCTTCTTTCTTATTAGAATAAGTTCTCAATTCTTAGGCCTCTCCATAATCGTGTGTCATGGAAGTATAAGTATTAACATTCTAATAACATATGAACTTAAAACTAAAAATAAAATTTAACTTCTAGATATAAATTCCAACCATAAGATAAATTGAAGTAGTTACTAGGCTTCCCAACACCTAAGCACTAACTACTTCTTCCCATTTCAAATCCAAAGAGAACTATTCTACATGATCTATCCCACTTTTCAAATTTAAAGTCTTCACTCAAACTTTAAAATCTTTAAAGATAATTATAGACACTTTAATCGAGAGTTTTCTAAGGAGATCTCATCTTCTAAGATGTAATAAACTTCGAAGGCTCTCCCTAGGGAACATGCAACCTAGATTAAAATAAATATTATATTACTTTTATCCATGTGAGATAAAGAATAAAATCTCTGATACATATAGACATACCGGCCATAGGAGTTCTTATTAAATGATTGAATATAATAAAGTAATATTTCCACCTTTTCAATGTAGTATAATGTTCCTTGATGCTACGTTTGATCACTTAGATAAGAATCCCTATGATCTGCATGGTGTCTTTATACTACAATTAGATATTATATTTCTATGTAGATTGAAGCAATAGCTACTCATAGAAATGATTCTAAATTTGGTTTAAAATTTCTAAGAAAAAAATATTTTCATTAGATTTGGTATATCTAGAGTCATTATTAGTGATGAAAACACCAATTTTATAATAAGTTTAAAAATATTTTTGATAAAATATGGGTTGAAGTATAGAGTAGCTTATTTGTCATTTCTAGTCAAGTGGTCAAGCAAAACTCTCAAATAGAGATATTAAGGTGATTTTATAAAAGACTATGTGTCCAACTATGAAAGATTGGTCAAATAGATTGGATGATGCATTTTGAGCCTATAAGATAGCATTCAAGACTCCAATTGGTATGTCTTCCTATATATTATTATTTAGAAAAGCTTTTCATTTATGATAAGATTTGGAACATAAAGCATATTGGGTAATAAGAAGAGTTAAACTTTAATATGAAAGATGTAGGGGAGGAAAAACTCTTAGAATTAAATTAATTGGATGAGATTAGAATTATAGCTTATATAAAAATGGTAGAATTCATAAAGAATAAATTAAAAGATGATATGATAAGAAACTCTTTAAGAAGTGATTTGGGTCTAAATAATAAGTGTTTCTATTTAATTCTAGGCTAAAATTATTTCTAGAAAAATTAAAATCTAGATGGTTAGGACCTTTTCATGTTATTAAAGCATATCCACATGGTGCTACAAATATTCAAAACTTGAAAACCTAGAATATATTTAAAGTGATTAATCAAAGACTTAAGAATTATTTGGGGGTGAGATAAATTGACTTAAAGTGTCAATTAACTTTATTTGTGTTGAAGAAGATTAAGAAATGACTTAGTCAAGTTGCAAACTTTAAACCAAGTGCTACTTAAGGACCAACCCTAGTTTTATCTATATTTTATATAATGTATTTGCATGTATATTATATTATGTTAATAACTTTAAAATTGTTTAAGTATATTTGTAGCTAAATCAATGCCACGGCACTATGTTGTGGTACTTTAGAAATGATGTTAAATTATATTTTTTATGAATACTTAAAAATTTTCCATGTGTCCTTCGACTAAGCTAAAGTACAACAGTGCATGGTTGACCAACACTGTAGCACCAATTAATGGTTGGATCAACTATGGGCGGCCAACAAAAAATAATTATTAGCAAAAGACTAAATTAAGTATAGCATCTAAGCATCATGGCACTCAATACAATAGTTGACCTTATTGTTTATACTATAATTATGGTTGTCTGTTTGAATTAAAAGATGTATTTTTGGCCTTTTCCATTTAAATTTTGATCATTTAGATTATTGGACATAGCATCAAGGCACAACTAAGCACCATGGCATTAGCACTCAAAATGCAAGGCGATGGAAAACATTATGTTGCTAAGCTCTATAATGCTATAGAAGTCTATAAATAGACCGCTTTGGGCTAAAATTTCATTATTCATCCTTCTTTCCCCAAACACTTAGAGTTTTTGGCTCTTTATTGCACAATCTTTATACCAAAATGATACTTGTGATTATTTCCAATAGAAAGAAGTCTACATTATATGATTCTAAGAAATTTATGAGTGTAGATATTACTATCCTCATCCATAAATATCTTATTTCTATGAATATCTTTCTTATTCCTAGAGTGAAAATAAATAACACAATTACATACAGGGGTGAAGAGAATTTATCCTACAAAACCAACTTATGATAGTTCTTGTGGTTAGAGAATTCTTTGTAAATGCGAAGGAGCACGAAGATTTTAGAGTTTTTGTGAGGGGAAAATGGGTGAATTTTGATCATGCTACCATTAATGGTATTTTCAAGTTAAGAGATATAGAAAATAATGAATACCCCTATTGCGAAGATCACCTGATTTCAATAAGATTATTAGCTTTCTCACAATTAATAGTCACATACATAGTGAAAAAAGAAAGGAGAAACTTATAATTTTGTCTAATGCCGGCATGATCACTGACACAAAGGCTAGAAACTATTTCATATCTACCATGTTAATACCAAGTGTGAATGTCAGAGAATTCACTAAAAATAAGGTCATCCTCAATTTGTTTTTTATTCAATAAGACATATCTATACATGTAGGCAAGATCATTCGTAATTTTATTCTTAATATGATTAGTAGCAACACTATATTATGATATGGTCACCCTTCACTTATCTATCATCTTTGCATTTAAGTTGGGGATCTAAGAGATTTAAGAGAGTTGTAGTTAGTCTCGAAGGCTTATCTTATTAAAGAGAGAATATTAACTTATAGATCTAAGTATGAGCCTAGAGAGTGTTCAGACAAACCACCCTCTAGACCCCAATCCTCCAAAATCATGAGTGAGCGGCTGCTTGACTTGAGCGAGCAAGTGATTGAGTTACAACATAGGGTTAATGAAAGCTTGAAATGCTAATAGAAGATGGAGAAAAAATCTTATCAATATATGGAGTAATAGCTATAGTAGTTTTCTTACATGGCTGAGTATAACTTAGCCTCAATACACATGTTCCAAAATTTCCAACTGAATGTGAGATCTGATCATGTTTATTTCCCTAGATCACCAATGTTCCAACCTTATGTTAGTCAAAGTCAAGTATTAGAAGAAAAAGAAGAAGAATAATAAGAGGTGGAGAAAGAAGAAGATGATGAAGATGATGATGTATGATGAGTTTTTCTTTATTTAGTTTTGTTTGTTAGCTTTTTTTCTTGGTTTGATTATTTCTTTGTTTATTTTGTTCAAAATGTATTGAATAGGATGAGTTTGGGTGAGGTTGCATAAATTGTGTTGTTTTTTTGTAAGTTATATGTTTTCTATGTACAACACTTTGGCTTTGTAATAGGCAATGTCGCGATGTTATAGTTTGTTTTTGTAAAATTTCTATGTTTAGTAAATTGTAACTTTTATCATTAATTGAATTTATTTAATTGTATGCTTTTTCTTAAGTTTGTGTGTTTTAAAAGGAAAGATTTAAAGTTAAAATTTATTAAGTAATACCCTAATTTGAAAAATATACTTTTCATTAAAGTAATAAAATAATGAATTATAACTTAAACTATTAATAAATTTTTTATAAGAATTAATAAATTCTAGTGAGTTAAGAATTTTTATAACACACACTACATATAGATGGTTCTTTATGAATTTAGTTGGTTGCTATGTTATAAATTGATATTAGTATTTTTTTTCTTATGTAATAATGACTAGTATCAATTAGACCTTAACATATATAGTGAAAATTAAAAATTTATATGGCTTGCCATTAGATAAATAAGGAGAATGGAAATGATAAAAATCAATAACATTAAAGATACATGGTTACTAAGGTGATCTTTTATAAAAAGTAAGAAAAAAATTTAAGTAATCAAGGGCAAAAAGAAAAAGAAGAAAATAATTAAGATTAAGTATCGTATAATGATAATACTTAAAATTCTTCTATAATCTAAACATACCAATGAATTTATTAACCTAAACTAAATGTGTTGAATTTAAGAGAGAATGTCATATTATAATTATTTAAATAATTTATGTGATAACTATTTATAACAATCAATTGGCTAACATTTATGGGAAACTACTACGTTATTATTGAGCAGAAGAAAAACTTAACTCAAAGGAAACATTTGTTTAAGAATTTGGGCTATTAATTTTTTGTTATTTTTCATATTTAATAATAAAATATGCAAGACAATAACTCAATAGAAATTATTATCTAATAAATTTAAATTAAAAAAGTTTTTTTAACCAAATAAATTTAAGAAATAATAAAAAACATTAATTACTTAAGGATAAATAATAATTAAGTTTAGGGGAATTTGATAAATATAAAACTTTTAAGAATTTTTTGTGTTTTATATGAGTTTAAATGTTTAATTAATACTAAATTATGATTTTTTTTTCATTATTATGTAAATTTTTGGTTTAAACTTCTCATTAAAGACAATGAAAAAAATTTGGAAGTTTCAAGAGTAGCACCTAGGTGCGGTGCAAAGCTGCACTGCAGCGCCATTAATGATGAAATTGGTTGTAGAGATAAAGAATCAAGCTTTCAGGTATGTATTTGTTATAGATTGTACTTCCAGATAGTAACCCCAGCACCATGGCACTAGTTGAGCAATGTTGTCGAGCTAGGAGAAGAGTTAAGAAGCTTTAAAAATGCATGAACATAGTTAGCAAATCACCATGACACTGAAGGAGCATTGTCATGGTACTAGATCCTTTCATTTTTAAGTAGAAAGACAAAATAATCTAGCACCATGGTACTATAGTAGTGCGTCGTGGCACTACGCCCTAATAATTGCACTTTTAGTAGTTAATTTAAGAGGTTTCAAGGGCATTTTTTTGAAAATTCTTGCAAGGGATTTGGGTATTTACTTAAAGAGGGATGCAACACTCATAAATAAACAATTATTTGCATAAGAAAAAGATTTTAGCATGTGTTTCCTATTTTAGAGTGTGTTAGTGTTGATTATGTGAGTGTATGAAGATAGAGTAGGAATAGATCAAGTAAAAGAAAATCCATACATGGTAGTGGGGTAAAAGCAAGTTAGTAGTAGCAAATCAAATCCCTTTTCCATTCCTTACTCTTGATTTGCTCTATCAGATTTTCAATGTTTTTGGATGATGTAATCATTCTCTCATTCTCAATGAATAGCTAAGTGTGTTATACTCTGAATTTGTGGGACCTTGTATTTCTTTTTATGGATATTATATTATAAAGTTCAAAGTAAAGTTTTATTGTTTAATTTCTATATAATTTTTTTTATTCCTAATACTTAATTTACTTGTAATCTACCTATTATAATCTTAAAATCAAGTGTGATATGGAGATATCAAAAGAGTCCTAGAAGAAAAATTAGAGAGAAATAAACAGATCTTTAAAATATACATAGTCATATAATATTTAAGGACATGCAATCATATATGGAGAAGATCATAATACAATCACTTTTTTAATTAATACATAAAATATAACTATTTAATTATAGTGATTAATCATTTTGATCTCAATGGAGATGAAAAGATAACATTGGTTCTAATTGACAATTATATAAAATAGCTTATAATTATAAAATTTGTAGAAACAATCAAGTGACTATAAATTTAGAGTATATTTCTTAATAATGTAAATATCTTATTTTTAGTGGTTTTATAATTTTATGTAATTTTATCTTAAGGAAATTTTTAGTTTATTGGATAGAAATTAAGGTTAACATTAGATTAGCACTTAGTAAAATTTTTTATCAAATCTTCATGAGAATGATACTTTCTCTCACCATTGTATTATCTGAATGACATGAATGACATGTGCACTTACATATACAGTTCCTCCCAATCACTAGGAGTACAAAATGAGAAAGTGAGATTATTTCCTTATCTATAATTCATTGAAATTAGTTTTATCATGAGACAACTCACCAAAGGTGTTGCCCTTTAATTTAGGAAGCCATTAGGAAATTAAGTGTGCTTCCCACTCATTTAGAGCTCAACTTAGAAACTCGCCATAAATAGGTCAAAATTAGGCTCATGAAAATAATAGGTCATTAATCTACCAACTAAAAAAGGTTTAAATTATAGACTCAGCAATCAACTACTCATCTTGGATGAGACAATGAAGGCCATTAAATTGACCAATAACAAATCATATTTTAGCAAATTTTCTCAATAATTTTTTCATTGTAGCCAAGAGTTATTATGTTAAGGAAGTAGCCTATACTAATTCATGATGCGATAGGCAGTGCACCCTCCTATATACCATCGCCTTTTTCTTATGTCATGCTAGCGCCACCTCCTTCTCCTCTCCATGAGGCACATTTGGCTCAGTAGGTGTGGGGATGATAGGTTGGGTTAGCTCATGAACACCTCTTTTGTCTCAAAACTTACCTTGCTGGAAGCATCAGTCGACACCCTAAGATGACTACGTGCCTAATCGCTCGTTCTTGTTAGCAACCCTCAACTTTTTCCTATTGTGAGGGCTCAACAATAGCTTAGCATTGATGTTATCAACATTTGGCACCATCTTGCTTTAAAGGTAATTCAATAAGGCAACAATAGGGAGACACAAGCCTGATAGCTCCACTGACCTCAAAATTTATTAGTAGCTATTGGAATGGTCAAGCCAACAATCAAAATAAAGGTGATGTTGCATAATTCTCCAAAGAATCTAACCAAACAATAAAAATACTTTGTATTTTTTTTGCAGCTATCCTAACTGCATACATACACTGGTGCTCTCATTTTTTGCAAGTTTCCTCTATAAGGAACTAAAGAATCAAGAAACTATGTGTATATCCAAGGTACACCTCACAAAATATGGACTTGCCAAAGAAAGTCAAGCTCAAATGAGAGACCGATCCACCTACACACTCACCATTCTCTAACTCACTAGCCCATGGTTAGATAACCCGATAACTAATCACCACCTTGGTAGATGGTGGACTCATCTACAATATTATGTCAAGAAATGCATCACTCACCAGAATGATACTCATACCAACACTTGAGCTCACCCCATACATGAGATGAGAAATTACTAGAGGATGACCAACTATCTTCTTATCACTCAACATAGTGAACTCACCTAGCACTTGAAAGGGGTGAGCAAGCCTACATTAGGTGCCACGTCATCGATGAGGATCACATCTCAACTATACCACACTACAACACTCAAGTTAGTATTTGATATGTTCGTAAAATGTATATTTCTTCTTATTTATTTTATATATTTCATGTAGTCATATATGTAGTCCTCTAATCCTATAAATAACAGGTAAATAAAATTTTTGAGAATTTTTCCTTAAACTTTGTATCTTAATGTAAAACTTCTAGGATATTTATGTCTTTGGCAATTTGCACTAAGTTCTTGCATTCATGATTAACTATCTAAAAAATTAAATTTGTACAAGGAGCTTGAGAATTAAGAAACTAAGTGCATTCCCTAAGTATACCTCACACAAGATAGGCATGCCAATGAAAGACAAGCATTTATTAGAGACTCGATCCACCCTTATACCTTTGCAAGTCTCCTCTACAAGGAAATAGAAAATCAAGAAGCAAAATATATACTCAAGGTATACCTCACACAAGATAGCCTTGCCAAAGAAAGGAAAGCTTGAATCACAGACTCAGTTCACCTACACACTCACAAATTTGACAACTCATCAATTCGTGTTTGGATAGCCTAACAACCACTCGTTAACATGGTAGATGGTGGGCTTGTCTCCACTATGTCAAGGAAATTGGTAATCACATGAGTAACCTTTATAACAATTCTCGACCTTGCTCCACACACTAGATAGATTAATACAACAAGATAACTCACTATCTTCTCACTCGTAGGACTTAAGATAACAAACTTGCCCACCACTACAAAGGAGTGAGTAGGCCTACACAAGAAGCCATATCATCCTAGAGGACCACATCTCAATTGCACCATGTTACAACATACGTGTTAGTGTCTTATTTGTCTCTAGAGTGTGAATTTTTTTCTTTATTTATTTTCTTTTATTTTTGTAGCCTCATATGCAACCCTGAGAGAGGTATTTTTTGAGAATTTTTTATGGACTTTGTATCTTGATCTAATACTTTTGGGATATTTCTGTCTATTGGTAGCCTTCATTAAACCCTTATATTCTTGGTGAACTCTCTATAGAATTAAGTCTTTATATTATGTTTACTATTTCCCTCTTCACATATAGAGCTAGTGAATAGTGTTATTTTTCTCTCTCAGCCTCCTATAACTTCTTGCAACAAGACTTGTTAGTAAGATTTGAAGTTATTTTATGAACAAATTTGAATTCAATAGGTACAAAGATTTTCAAATCTTATTTATGAACCAATGTAGGTTAGGAAAATCATCCTTCATTTTTGTTAGACGACTTGCAATTTATTCAAGTAAATAAAAAAAAGTAGCCATCTATGATAGTCGAACCTCCCACCATCCTTTCCAAAGTAGCAGTGGACCTCCATAGAGTGGTCGACACTGTCAAACATTCACATGACTTAACGATTTAATCATTAAGTGATTGTGAAGATGGGGAGAGTATCCATCGTCTCTTAGCACAGTTGGTGGGCGAGCGCGGTCGAGAACCCCTCGGACTGAGTTCAAATCCTCTCTAGAGCGGAGGCGTCTATACCTAAGGTGGGGAAAGTAAGTGGGAACCCGACACGTGTGGGTGATGAATATGGTGCTAGGCCCCCGTGAGATTAGTCACAACGATATTTTCACCCACAAGATGGGTGGGGTGTTGGGTGAATACCCATTGCAAAAAAAAAAAGATGGGGAGAGTAAAACAGCTCTTAGATTTAAAATCCTAGATCTAAATGGCATATAGTTAGTTGTGCCAAGCAATGTCAAAAATACTATACCAAAATGATGCACAATATTATGCAGCTACGGTGGTTAACAGGAGTTTAGCGTAATTCCTTATAATAAATAGATTTTTGAAAATTACCAAATAAAAAGAGAAATTAAAATTATGAAATTAGTTTTAGAATTTAATTTTATAAAGACATAAAAATTGTAGCGTGCTAGAAAACCAGTCACGGTAGAGTGAAAGTTTACACCTTAGCCTTGTCGATTAGTCCAGCACACACACAGGTAGTTAAAGAGTGAACAGGAGACACTCCAAAATTTTTAACGTGGAAAACCTCGAAAAGGGAGAAAAAACCAGGGGCTGGATAAAAGCTTCCACTATGTATCTATTTCAGAGTACAAAGTCTTTCTAATAACGGGATTACAGAATTGCATATGAGAGAGGAATAACAACTGCGTAACAATGATCAAGTTGTAATTGCTACTGATGGTGGAGATGTTGGGTAACTTCTGGTGGGAATACAAGGTACAATTAGTGACGACGGTGGCCGGTGGTGGTGGTTGATGGCCGTCGAGCGGGAGTGCGATCTTGCTTGGGGTGCGATCTTGTTTGGAGGACCTTCAAGCTTCAGAGCTCTCTCTTCCTCCTCACTTGGGCTTTTCCTCTTCTTCCCTTCGGACTCTTCCTTTTCTTCCCTTGGACTCTTCCTTTTCTTCCTTGCTTGGACTCTTCCTTTTCTTCCTTCGAACTCTTCCTCTTCTTCCTTGCTTGACTCCTCTTCTTCTTCACTTGCTTCAGCTCCTCTTCTTCTTCACTTGGCCCCCCTTGGTGTGAGGAATGAAGGCCTATTTATAGATGGGAGGAGGGCATTCTTGTAAATTCATGTAAGGCCCGTACCACTCCCCTCGATCGGACGGCTCGGGATGATTCCTTCGATCATTTGATGTATTTTGAGCATTTGGATGCCCAAATGAAGTCAAAATTATGAGATCTTAGGCTCGTTAGATCCGGCTCGTCGAGACGCTCGATTTGACTATAAACACTCCATATTTGAGAGCTGTTTTGGGATTTAATTGATGTCCCAAAGATTCCAATGATATTTTAAGTGCTTGATCTCGATCGGTTTTGACTCAAAATCATATCGCTTTCGACATCAAGATTTGTGCTTTGACTAGTGGTATTTTGAGAGCCATATCAGTTGCCCCTATTTTTGGATGACATTAGCTTAATCATCCAAAAATATATGTGTACTCAAAATAATGAATTCTTCAACAAGCGTCGAGCATGAATCATACATTTTGAGAGAAGAAATCATCATAAAAATACAAAATTATGATTATGAAAGTAGATGTGTAGTCGTTGGCATGATATTTTGAGGTTACGGATCTATTTGGATACTCACGGAAGTTTTCAAGCATTTTTGGGGACCCGGTGCCGTGGCGATGATCGTCTCCGTCGGCCGTAGCCTTGATGGCGTGCACCGCGTAGCGAGCGTGTCGTCTTACCAGCGGTGATGGGCGCCCATCGAGTCAATCTCGGCGAGCAGCGTGGAGTCGTCGCGATGGCGATGAGCGAAGGCGGCGTCTGCGTCGCGGGCGGCGTGAGGCGCCAGCGGGCGGCCGCGTCCATGCCAGCGTGGCGGTCAGCGTGCGGCCTTCCGTGACGGTTCGGGTCGCTGAGCGTCCGCGTGACGGTCAGTCAGCGGCGTTCAGTGAAACGACCCAGGCGGGCGTAGGCGGGCGAGGCCCGCGCATGCTGTGCCGCGCCCGTCTCACCAGCAGCGCCGCGTCTGCCTCCCGCGACGCCCGTGGAGCGCCAGGAGCCGACCATGAGCCAGAATTTGAAGGATTTTGTTTTGGGGAGTTTTGAGCCATTTTTGAGGAGTTTTGAGCCATTTTTTGAGGAGTTTTGAGCCGTTTTTTGAGGGGTTTTGAGCCATTTTTTGAGGAGTTTTGAGCCATTTTTTGAGGAGTTTTGAGCCATTTTTGAGGGGTTTTATCCTTTGTCCCCAGAGGCAAATAGGGTGAGGGGAGTGGCACACCTTTCCCTCTCCTTTCTTCGGGTCCTTTGGAGGCAATCAAGAAGGCGATCAAGAGGCGATCTAGGAGGCGATCAAGGAGGCGATCAAGGCCGTGTACATCGTGGTTACAGTTTCACCTCGTCGGGACCGTCCGGGTTAGGAAGCGATCAAGGCCCGGTACATCGTCGTGGTTTTGGTTTCTGCGGCCCGTCGGAGTGGGTTAGAGCGATCAAGGCATACGTCGTCATTTTCCGGTTCTGACCTCATGACCGTCCGGTTAGGAAGCGTCAAGGCCCGTATACGTCGTGGTTCCGGTTTTGACTCGTCGGACCGTCACGGGTTAGGCGATCAAGGCCCGGTACATCGTCGTGGTTGATTCGCCTCATCGGACCGTCCGGGTTAAGGCGATCAAGGAGGTACATTCGTTGTGGTTCGGTTTCCGGCCTCGTCGGCGTCCGTTAGGAAGCGATCAAGGCCCGCATATACGTATGGTTCGTTTCGACCTCGGATGCAGGTTAGGAGGCGATCAAGGCCCACAGTACATACGTCATGGTTCTGGTTTACCGGCCTCATCGGACCGTCCGGGTTAGGAGGCGATCAAGGCTCACGGTACATACGTCGTGGTTCCGGTTTTCGGCCTCGTCGGACCGTCTGGGTTAGGAGGCGATCAAGGCCTACGGTACATACGTCGTGGTTCGTTTCGGCTCGTCGGCCGTCGTGAGGCGATCAAGGCCCACGGTTCATACATCATGGTTCCAGTTTTCCCTCGAAAGAGGTGTTAACTAACCTCGTCGGACCGACCGGGTTTGGAGGCGATCACCGGAGACGGGGGTTGACGAAGATTGTCGGCGATGGGGGCTGACGACATCGGTCTGCGATGGTGACCTACGAGGTTAGTCGGTGAGGATAACCAGCGATGATGGTGGTGACCGGCAGAGATCGCCGGCGATGGTCGGCAGCAGTGACCGGTGATTGTAGCGCGTGACCGGCGGCCATAGCGGTTGGCGGTCAACGAGGTGATCAGCGGAGGGAAACGAGTCGACGGTCAGCGTCAGTAATAAGCGATATGGCGACAATGGTGGTGATCAGCGAAAGGTTACGAGATGACCGGCGAAGATTCAGATTGGCGGCGATGAGCCGATTCGGTAGTCAGCGTAACCGCTATAGCGGTTGGTGGTCGACGGGGACGGTGGTGATTTTTGACCTATCCGAGGTTGTTTGTCAGAGTGTGACTCGATGGCGTTAACCCGATGATGTTAACCTGTGTGGAAGAAGTTGCATTAAATCCGGCGAGATTTTGACCCATCCGAGTTGTTGTCGAGTGTGACTTGATGGCATTAACGATGGCGTTAACTGTGGAAGAGGTTGCATTGAATCCGAGATTTTGACCCATCCGAGGTTGTTTGTCGAGTGTTACCGATGATGTTAACCGTATGGAAGAAATTATTGAATCCGTTGAGGATTTTGACCTATCGAGGTTGTTTGTCGAGTGTTGATGGCGTTAACACATGGAAGAGGTTGAATTGAATCTGTTGAGGATTTTGACCCATCCGAGGTTGTTTGTCAGAGTGTTACCCGATGATGTTAACTTGTATGGAAGAGGTCGAATTGAATCCGTTGAGGATTTTTGACCTATCCGAGGTTGTTTGTCAGGGTGCTACCTGATGACGTTAATCTGTATGGAAGAGGTCGAATTGAATCCGTTGAGGATTTTGACCCATCCGAGGTTATTTATCGGAGTGTTACCCGATGACGTTAACTTGTATGGAAGAGGTCATGGGAAGTCCACCAAGGACCTTTTGACCTATCCTAGGTTGTTTGTCAGAGTCTTTGCTCGATGATGTTAATCTGTATGGAAGGTCTGAATCCGTTGGATTTTGACCTATCGAGGTTGTTTGGAGTGTTACCGATGGCGTTAACATATGGAAAGAGGTCATGGGAAGTCCACCAAGGATCTTTTGACCTATCCTAGGTTATTTGTCAGAGTCTTTGCTCGATGACGTTAACCTGTATGGAAGAGGTCGAATTGAATCCATTGAAGATTTTTGACCTATCCGAGGTTGTTTGTCAGGGTGTTACCTGGCGTTAACACGTGGAAGAGGTCGTAGGAAGTCCACTAAGGATCTTTTAACCTATCTAGGTTGTTTGTCGAGTCTTTGCTCGATGGCGGTATGGAAGAGGTAATTGAATCCGTTGAAGATTTTTTATTAAAGTTGTTTGTCGGAGTGTTACCCGATGACGTTAACCTGTATGGAAGAGGTCATGGGAAGTCCACCAAGGATCTTTTGACCTATCCTAGGTTGTTTGTCAGAGTCTTTGCTCGATGACATTAACCTGTATGGAAGAAGTCGTAGGAAGTCCACCAAGGATGTTTTGACCTTTCCTGGATTGTTCGTCAGAGCTTTTGCTTGATGACATTAACCTATATGGAAGAGGTCGCGGGAAGTCCACCAAGGACGTTTTGACCTTTCATGGGTTGTTTGTCAGAGCTTTTGCTCGATGACATTAACCCGTATGGAAGAGATCAGTCCACAAGGATGTTTTGACCTTTCACGGGTTGTTTGAGCTTTTGCTCAATGACATTAACCCATATGGAAGAGATCGCAGGAAGTCCACCAAGGACGTTTTGACCTTTCCTAGGTTGTTCGTCAGATCTTTTGCTTGATGACATTATGGAAGAATGAGTCCACCAAGCGTTTTCACGGGTTATTTGTCAGAGATTTTGCTCGATGGCGTTAACCCGTATGGAAGAGGTCGTGGGAAGTCCACCAAGGACATTTTAACCTATCCTGGGTTGTTTGTCAGAGTGTTTACTCGATGGCGTTAACCGTATGGAAGAGGTCACCAAGGATATTTTGACCTATCACGGGTTATTTGTCGAGTGTTTACCGATGGCGTTAACCCGTATGGAAGAGGTCGAATATTTGTATGAGCTGCGAGTTGACCATTGATCTTTGCGTTGGCTTCGACTTGCTTATCTTTTGAGATTAGAGTTGCCCCAGTTGGGGGTATGTTCATAATTATTGATTCTTTTCCAATTGGCGTGGATATCCTTGTTGAATGGGCTTTTCAATTTCTTCTTTTGATGGGACTGTTGGTCTGTGTTCCTTGGGGTGCTTGCAGATTATCCAAATTATTCACGATGTGCATTAGCCTCATCGTGAAGATTTGTGCTTCCACGATGAACTAAGTTGGCATATGACCGACGTGTCCCTCATGAGTGATGAGTAAAAGGCCACAGGCGGAGCCCTCCAAAAAACTCCTCTTAATAGTTGAGTTTACTCGGGTATTTGGAGCTTAAGGAGAACCTGAAGTATTCTTTTGTGATTCACCCTCGTTGTTGAATCTAGAAAGATGGGAGTAATCTTTAATGATTCTCTCCAGCAATGAGCTGTTCCACAAAAAACCTTGGCGAGTTCATCAAAGTGCGGATGGATCCCCTTGGTAAAACCAAGTGCGACTTGAGGGTAGCAGGGAAAACGACAAAGTAGTGGCGTGAGCTCATTGGATATGCATGAAAGTCTGTAATGATGATGTGCTATGCGGGTGCCCATCATAGGAATCAATGCTGGAAGCTTGAAAACCACAGGGAATTGAAGAATAAGCTAAGGTGATGATTCCTCATGCGAGACGATTTACGCCTTGAAGGTGAAATTCATCTTGCATTAAGCGTCTTACTTCTATACGAATGTCATGACGAGCGGGATTAACAAGATGAGCATGTGTGAAGCTATCAACAACAATCGGTGGATTAGTTACCGGTTGAGCTGCACGCGATGGATGAGTGGAACTAGCGTCGAGGAGATCGGCGTTACGGTCTCCATGCGGAGGAACTCAGTGTTGGGAGGATTAGCATTTTGACCTCTTCAACGACCGATCTTGGGAGATATGTTTGCCTTAGTAGCGGATTTAGTCCTTGCAAAATGGATCATCTTATTTGAATCCTCCATTCGATGGACGATCTTCCAAAGAGATTCGTTCCGCCTTGACAAGTCTCATCGAGGAGAGTGAAAAACTTGGCGTCCTTGGTTCAAGGATTGGAGAGTGGCGGAGTTGGGCGGAGGCTCCGTTATTCAATCAGTACTCTTGACCATGGCGTAGGTTTTCACAAAAAATTGTGATTGAAGGGTTTTCTTCCCACAGGCGGCGTCAGCTGCGTCTTGAAAACCACGGTAGAGTGAAAGTTCCTTTAGCTTGTCGATTAGTCGCACACACACACGAGTAGTTAAAGCGAACAGACACTCACAATTTTTTAACATGGAAAACCTTGAAAGAGGGAAAAACCACGGGGCCTAGCCTAAAAGCTTTTATGTACTGTTTGAGTACAAAGTCTTCGATAACGGATTACAATTGCATATGAGAGAGAATAACAATGCGATCGGGTTGTAATTATCTGATGGTGGAGATCTTGGGTAACAATCTGGTACAATTAGTAATGGCGGTGGCGATGGTGGTGGTTGATGGCCATTGAGGCGAGTCTTGATCTTGCAGTGCGATCTTGTTTGGAGGACCTTCAAGCTTCAGAGCTCTCTCTTCCTCCTCACTTGGGCTTTTCCCCTTCTTCCTCACTCGGACTCTTCCTTTTCTTCCTTGCTTGGACTCTTCCTTTTCTTCCTTGCTTGGACTCTTCCTTTTCTTCCTTGCTCGGACTCTTCCTCTTCTTCCTTGCTTCAGCTCCTCTTCTTCTTCACTTGCTTCAACTCCTCTTCTTCTTCACTTGCTTTAGCTCCTCTTCACTTTCTTGTGAGGAATGAAGGCTGTTATAGATGGGAGGAGGGCATTCTTGTAAATTCATGTGCTACCACTCCCCTCGATCGGACTCAGATGATTCCTTGATCATTTGATGTATTTTGAGCATTTGGATGCCCAAATGAAGTCGAATTATGAGATCTTAGGCTCGTTAGATCCGGCTCGTCGACTTCGATTTATATAAACATTCCATATTTAAGAGCTTTTTTGGGATTTAATGTCCCAAAGATTCCAGATGATATTTTAAGCGATTCGGTTTTGACTCAAAATCATATCGCTTCGATCAAGATTTGTCTTTGGTTGGTGGTATTTTGAGAGCCATATCAAAAATAATTGCATTTTACTAAGCAAATATTTTATGAAATTTTAAATACATTTTCTATTAATTATTCAATATCAAACTATGTTGAAAATTTTAGAAAATTTAAGTTTAACAACGTAAAATTGTTGATTTTTAAAAATTATTTTTACAATTTTAAGAAATATTTTTGATAACTAAATATCTTATATGATACATATTAAATGAATTTTTCTTTAATTTGTTTAAATGTGAAATTGAATTAATTATTATATTGGATGGTAGATTAATAAAAAAAATATTTTAAATATTGTTTAATTAATTTGTTGGAACAAGACTTTCTTTTGAAAATTAACATTAAAAATTATTTTAATTTTAAATTACTAATAAGGATATTCTTTTAATCAAAATATATTATATTAACTTCAATAATTCATCATGCATTTTATTATCATCCATGAATTTGCATTTTAGAGTAAAAAATACACTATCATTGAATTATATATTAAAAAATATAAATTGAATAAATTATAAAAGAAATTTTAATTAAGTATAACATGCCATGCATTCCTCGTTAATATTTTTCATTTGATGAAATCAAGTGTTGCAAATAATTTACATACATAAAGGGAATATATGGATCATTTATTTTGTATTTTGAAATAAAACCTTAAGTAATATATCTAATATTTAAATTTATTTATCTATTTGTCTTTTACTACTTTATATTACGGTTGTTATTTTATATGGACTACTTTATGATATTTTTTGAATGTTATACTTTTTTTATGGGTATCCACCCAACACCCCACTCATTTTATGGGTGGGATTAGTTATTTAATGTTGGGGAGCGTCATTATCACCCAACGGATCCCCTTAATATTGCCTCCTGAGAATCAAACTCGGTCAGGAGAGTTCATGCTCAACCAACCGAGCTGTGGGTGTGAATGTTATACTTAGTTTATTTATGACGATGAATACAATTCTAGGATTATGTGTCATTAACTTGTAGGTCAAGCTCAGTAAAATAATGCACACCAAACCTACGTTGCTAGTACTAGTAGTGATTGGCATTGGTTCATCTACCAAACGTTGATAGGGGACATATCAGTCTTTGGCCTTATAAATGAATTTATAATATGTTGACCATATGAATCTCTGTGTAGTCTAAGATTTATTTATTTTTATATATAATTTAAACACTTACACTTCACACACTTATTCTTTTCTATCTTAATAGCTCTAGGTTCTGTTTTCCTATCATTCATTTTAATTTATCTTGCCTTCTAATTGTACTTATGACTAGGTGGGTTAGTGTCATTTCTAACTAGTGAGTATGTAAGCATAATATTTTAAGCTTCATCACAACTACCAACTTCTTATATTTGTTTTATAGTCTACTCACAATCTTTAGGGTCTAGAGCTTTCTTTCGGCTTCTCCCCTTCTATGTTTGTGGAGTGTAAATTTTATATATTAACTTAGGATAGGTCTTTTTTTAAAATTTTAGGTCCATGATCTCCTTGTGAACAACACAATCTTTGATTTCAAATATGAATCATCTTTGTTAAAGAAGTTTGATCATCTTTCTTGATTAAGTAGACCAAGAGTTATAATATATCAACATGATTGACAACCATAGATCTAAAGTAGAGGCATCCTTTTAGCATTAAATTAGTCATCCTTGATCTTTAGGTTTAGTTTACTTGCCTAATACCTTAAATTCTGATTAATTAGATTAGATCTCCTCAGTAGGATAGTTCTTCTTGGTCAAGGAATTAATCTTGCCTTTTATGATTTGTATTATATATATTTTATTATATTAGTCATTATCTATAGAATTTTGCATCTCCTCCTTTAGGATTAATTTCTTTTACATCAAGTTAGAGACCATCATCTTTAGAATTAATTAGCATGTATTTTGGTTAGACTCATTTTCGATAAAGTAGTTCTCCTTTATTTAGTTGTTAGCAGATTAGGTCTCATTAATCTATTACTATATTTTGATGCCTTGTATGTTATAGGGTTTTTTATTACTTGATAGCTTTCTAAGCTGTAGTTTCTAGTTTCTTTTTTTGGATTTAAATTGTTTGATTTTGTAAAATAGTAAGATATCTTCTTTAAAGATAATATCGTTAGCTTTTTTTGTTCCCTTACACATGATTATTGTGATATTTCAAACTTCCAAAATACAAGTAAAAAGGGGCTCTTACATGAAGAAGGATTTCTTCATACTCAAATTATTTTGATCATAACCTTATGATTGTGTTCCTCCATTCTAAGAGCTCACACCTACGATTCATCATGTCATAAATTAATATTCATTGTGGCATGAGCTTTGTCAAATCTTAGGATTTCACCATCTTCATCTAGATCAAAGATTGCTTACTTGATTATGCTTTGAGGCTTATAGATTATGACTTATCTTTATTTTAAGTTTTTATATTTTCATTAGAAGTGGTCGACCACCATTGAATTTAATTGAGAATCCATTGGTTTTACCTTGGATTTAATATAACAAAACAATGTTATTCTTTTTGGAAATTTTAAATCTTAGAAACTATAGTTTAAAATATCAGAGTATTTATAAAGTTAAAAACATCTAGCCTTCTTATTATTGATATCATAAGCTTATATTGTGATTTGATCTTTGACTAGTCCTCTTATATCAATTTATTAATGTCACCTCAAGTTAACAATCCCCTTATTTTGAATTTGATAATTTAACTTTTTGTAAAGAAAAATCATTATAGATAGTTCTCATAATAACTTTTTTTGGTTTGTTATGTAAATGTTATTGTAAATTTTGTATGTCTACAATTGACAACTCTTTAAGGTTTGCCTTAAGATTCTTTCATCTTTTGCATTTATAAAACTATTGAAGAGGTTTCGCAGCTTTATCATCATATATAATTGGTGTAAGGTATACATACTACTAAAATAACCTTTTGGGAGGACTTGAGTGAGTGCGACCTATCATTATAACTTGGACATATATGATGTTTATTTTTAGAATGTGTATGGGGGACACCATGCAGATCTGAGGGAGTACTTATTGAAGTGATCGGGTACGATATTAAAGTATGATATACTATCTCGAAAGATAGAGACATCACCCTCCCATGAACCTAATCACCTAATAAGGACTCCTGAGGCATGATGGGTCTTCGAATATACTAGAGATTTTTTCCCAACTTTACACGGATGAATAAAGTAGGGTTTATATTAAATCAAGTTCTAAAGTTCCCTATGGAGGCAAGCCTTCATAGTTAATTACATCATAAGGAAGGCGAATTTCATAGGATACTTTCGATTAAAGTAGGCAATTGTTGTCTCCAAAGATTTCAAAGTCAAGA
Organism: Cymbidium sinense; assembly: GCA_021442155.1. Classification (NCBI taxonomy): domain Eukaryota; kingdom Viridiplantae; phylum Streptophyta; class Magnoliopsida; order Asparagales; family Orchidaceae; genus Cymbidium; species Cymbidium sinense. Next base: position 46,247,199 of record CM038224.1, on the reverse strand, counting down.
CTATCAAAGGATTAGTTATGTTTGAAAAATCAAATGGAAAAGATCAAGGAGAAGACTTATTTTGGAAGCCAAAAGAGATGAGTAGGGAATACTCATGATACTAAGAAACTTAGTGTGCATTCTAATCTATCCTATGGTTGGACTTTATATGTTTCAAATTGAAGAGATTATTTTGTTTAGAGTTGAAATTTTATTAGATTACTAGGGCTTATAATCCAATAATACAAGATTATGAAAAAGCCTAAGAGGTGAGGATTTATGCGTGTAGCCCGAAGGAAATAACTACCTCGGATCCTAAATCTAGGGAGCTTTAGTAGGAGCTAAAACATGACATAAATCTAAGTGAAAGTGGGTATATGGTTTACCTCCACAAATGAGAGTAAATCATCTGACTACTAGAATTATAACCGCCTAGAGTGGTGGCCAGCTAACTCCTCCTATGCTTTAAAGCGATGTAGGAAGTCTTATAATTTTGCAAGATAGTTGGGTTCTTATTATTTAGAAAGAGACTAAAGTCCTTAAACCCACTCTCTAAGAGACTAGAGCATAAGTGGTATGAATAATGGCTTAATCTATAAATACAAATCTTTTTAATTTTTATTTAATTTTTAACACTTCATTTTGACAAAGGCCATAGGATTTTTCATGTCTAAATGCATGATAAAAATAGATTATGGGCTAAATCAGCAGGAAAGAGGTGTTTTCCACCACAGAGGAGACCCTCAAAGGTCAAGACTTCCCCTATTGTGCAAGGATGGAAACCCTCTCTTAGTAAGAGTGAAGCAATATCAATGCATGATGTTACATTTGTAACATTCAGCTAAGGGGTTACTAAATCTTTTAATTATCTTGATTTAATGGTTAGGCTTTATGTGAGATTATGAGTTATTTAAAACTTTAGTTATGAGTTATAGTTGAGGTAGAAAAATTAATTTTTTTCCTAAGAGCTTAATTGCATCCAGGCCATACAATAAACACCAATCATAAAGAAAGTATGAAAAGACATGTACTTTTTCATGCACAAGCTAAACATAACATCAAATATTTTATAACTAGCGTAAAAGAATAAAAGGTCGGTGCAGTCGGGTACCACCATACGACCTGAAAAGAGAAAATGGGTAGCCGGGCTCTACCCTCATACAACTCATAATATGAAAGAATAATTATAATTTACAAATGATAAATGCTATAGGGGGTCTTCAAATCTTCATTCTTCATTATTCTTTATTTCTTCATATCTTTTCTCCTTTGATTTGATTTGCTCCACTTCAAAGGCATCATAAGGCCCCTAGGATAAAGCCTTCTAGACATTACTCATCCTAATCCCCCATAACACTAATCCTAATTTCTAATACCAAATTACATTAAAAATATAAAAAGTAAATTTAACTACACTACAAAATAAGTGTTAGCTAAACACACTATACAATCCCAAATAGTTATGTTTATAATTTGGACTTAGCACCCAACACATGGGTAACCAAGCCTACCTGCCCTAACTTGGATCATGCTTAGGGGCTTAAGCAACGTGCAAAGAGAACATTTATATTTATTTTTAAGCACCCCTTAAGCATAATCTCCTACAGAAAATATGATTAGGCTAATATTGGCCTAACATCCAGTCTACGAAATATAAATCCTAACATCTAGTCTAAAACAATGCATCATAAAGTCAAACATACATCATACCATGCACCATCCTAGCATAAAGCTAGAAGTGGTGACTTAGTCTAATGTGTATGTTAAAGCTTATGTGGTATATCCTAACTAAGCATTAAGGTTATGATTTTCTAATATGTAAAAGAAGGTTAATCATAAGAGGTTGATTTCACTTTAAGTGATTTAATTGTTTTGAAAATTTTACTTAGTGTTTTCTTTTATTTCATTTGACTTACACTTAGCAACTAAGTGTTATAGAGAAGAAAAAGAGAGGATTACTCTCTTTCATCCCTATCTTAAGTAATTTCTAAAACATATTAATTAGCTCAATTCTCTTTAGTGAATGTCTTATTATATATTTTAAATTAATCTTAAGTTTAGGTTCACTTTAAATAATCATATTCAACATGAAAGGAATCTTAAGATTAATTTGATTTAATTACTATCACATGATACATGTTAAATCATTCCTTTCAATCATATATAACATGCATATGATTAAATCCTAAGTATACCTACACATACAATATATTTTAGCACACTTGAATGATGGATATGAGTATGTACATTTAGAGTTTATATTTTTCATTTGATTGAATTATCTTGTCATTTTAATTTAAAGCTCTATCTAAATTCTTATACAAAAGTACATAGGGATGAAATTAACTAGGTACGTGTCATTATTAACTAGGGAAGTGAGGTAATCAAATAACCTCTTTGGGGCTACTTAAAGTCTCGTATTCTCAGAATGTCTAGACTAATTATTTAATTTTCTTAAATACATATGGATGTATATATAAGTAAAGGAATTAAAATCGTGCAAAGATTATATTTTTACTTGATTGAAATAATTATACATATGGATTAAAGTTTTTATTCAAGTTCTTATGTAGAAATACATGTAAATGAAATCAAATAAGTACTTATCGTTGTTAACCAGGGAAGTGAGGTAATCAAATAATCTTCTTGAGGCTAACTAAAGCCTCATATTCTCGGGATGTCCGTACTATATACATATTAACATTCAAATGCATGTAAAGCTACACATGAATCAAAGAAAAGAAAGCTTTAATCCATACACTTAAGGTATAATCACATACATCTCCTATATATTTATAACTAGCATTCATAGCATATGTAATCATTCATTTATAAGCTTTGAAAAAATACATTTGGATTTAATAGTGATAATAGACACACATATATCAAATTAAATCAACACATGCAAGCTTGACATAAAGGATACTATTTAACTTAATTAATTTTACAAAAGATGAATGCATGAAGCAAATGGAATACAACATTTAATATGATTAGAGAAAATAATTAAACATAACCATGTGATTTTATTCAACCAAACTAATTCCCAAAGATAATCATATCAAATAAAATTATTTAAAGCAAACCAAAGCTTTTTAATATCATTTTTAATTTAATGTTTAATTTGATTTAAGGAAAGAGAGAAAGAGGTTTGCTAATCCTAATCTCATCTCATATTATGTAAATAATTTAATTTAATAAAAAGGTAAGTAGGTTGATTTTATGGATTAATTAAATTAAAATATGAATTAAATTATTAATTAACCCTTACCTACGTTACCTTAAGATAATTATCCAAATAATTATGAGCCAATATAATATGCAAATGAATTGAAAAGTAAATTAACAATGATCCTATGAAATGAAAGGGGCTTAATGCAATTGACACACAATTAATGGTTAATTAAGTTTAAGGAACTTAATTACTTTTATGATTTTCTCACACATATGGTCACAATTTCATTAAATCTCTTTAGGCTATTGAACACCTAAAGATCTACCCATGAATTAATTAGGTTTAGATATATTTTAGGATTTAATTAAACTAATCTAGTAATTAATTAGTCCATTAATCCTTAATTAATTTCTCTTGAATAAGTGAAGAAAATTTAGGGAAAAGATTAGGAGAGAATCCCTAATCCAATTCTTTAAGCCTCCTCACTATTAAATAGTAATAAATGACCTAATTAATTAAGCAAGTTATAGTTCATGTGCTTAATTATCACTTAATTAAGATAAGAAGGTAATTAGTGCTTAATCAATCAATTTTTCTAATTAATCAACCAATAAATCTTAAGAAAAATAGGAAGGCGGTCATCCCCTAAACACTCTCAGAAAGTTTGAAGTTAATTGGTTAATCAATTAGAGAGTAATTAGGGTAATTAACTTTTTAATTAAACTTTAATTAAGCCTAAATTACTATTCAAAATCAATTAAGAATAATTTTAATGGATTTCTCTCTAAAATACCTTTAAAATTAGCCCTTGTTTATAGTTTTTAAATTTTTCTATAATTAGTTATAAATTATGGAAGCTTCAGCCTTAAAAACCATTAAATTAAGCCTAATCTCATTGGTGCCACATGGTGCGCTGACGTGATGCACTTTCCATGTGGCACCACGGGATTAGCTATTTAAGTAGTCACATTCGCGGCTGACTTGGATGGCGGCGGGAAGTAGTATTGATCTCTGTCATCCGATCTCGGATCAGAAAGCCCAGATGAGACCCGTGGTTAAAGAAGGATTAAATGGATGATCTAGTGTGATATGATCATGGTTGTCTATTCCAATCATGTAGAATGGATGACCCATGATTTCTCTTTTCATGAGCGACAAACGACAGAGCTCGTTCTCCATGGATAGCTCGATTCGAGCTCACATGAGCTTGGATTCATTATAAAATAATCCCACACCTTTGTGCGAGGGATCCACAAAGATCCAATGGCTACGATCGCCTCACATGCAACTTTTCTTCACAAAGCTTCAACACATTTTATCTCTAGAGCTCGGTTTGAAGTAATTACCTCACTGGAGCTAAGATCGGCAGCTCGTATGCTTGAGATAGCTTCATCTAGTTGAGACGAAGCCCTGTTGAGCGGCAATTGAGTTGATTCCAAGTGGATTACTTGATTGGCCAAGAATGGAGTTTTGGACACTCGAATTTGGTCGAAGTCCATTCTCCGGTTGATTTGGAGCTCAGGAAATGGCTTAGAAGAGGTGTGTGGAAGGTGTTTGCAGGAGGAATTTAATTAAGATAGGGTATTGGAAAAGTTAGAATCAAAAGGAGTTTTCCCTATTTTGGCGTCACTCAAGGAGGAAGAAATCTGAGAGAGGAGACCTTGGGGAAGTTCTCGGTAGTGCTATGGAGTTTCGAAAATGCTTGGGGAGCCCTCTTGAAAAAAATGTCATCTATGTGAGGGGAGTATATCCCTCAATCGTGTGTGATGAAAGGAGGGATTGTGTCCCCAATTTCAGATGGTCAACCACTGTCAAGGTGCTGGAGGGGTCACAATTGAGTCCACATGGCACATTGTGAGTGGAGGAAGGCATGGGAGGTGGCTTAAGGTGGGATATGGGCTGATGGCTCCTCCTCCCTTGGGTCTTGGCTTGTAAGGGGAGGTGAGTTAACTCACCTCCCTTTTGTCCATGGAAAGCTAGCCCACTTAGGGTGGGCTAGGTGGCTTAAGTGATGCCCCATTTGGGTGTTTGATGGCAAAGGAGATAGAAAAGTGGACTTTGCCAATTTTGGCAAAATCTCACTATGGAGGCATATCCAAGGGGATTTTCCTTGGGTTTGGTTCCAATTGGGTTTAGGCTGATTTTGGGCATACCTAGGATGGGTTTGGGTCAGGTTAGTAGGTTGCAAGGTCCTAAGGGTTGGTTTCATGGGTTTTGGCTCAATTTGGTCAAATGGGTGAATTTGGGTCATGTTAGGTTAGCTTGACCAATTGGTCAAATTGGGGCAAACCAAGGCTTAGGTTAGGTTCAAATGATGAGTTGAAGTGTTTTAGTTCAAGTGGTTTCAACCAATTTGGCCTAGGTTTGATTTTGGCTCATTTGGATTCATATAAGTCAAATTGGTCAAGTTTACCAATTTGACTAAATTGGCAAAATTAGCTTGGGTTGGGTGTTGGTTCAAGTTCAATTGGTTAATTGGAAATGATTGTAGGCTTTGGATTGAATCAATTTGGATTTAATTTGGATTTTGACTAATTTGGCATTTTAGGTCAATTTGGGCTAGGTTGGGCTAGGTTAACCAATTGGTCAAACTAGGCTCAATTATGGCTTTGGTCAAGTTCAATAATCAATTTGGAATGAACTCGAGCCATTGGTTGCAATCAATTTGGGTTAGATCATGATTTGACCCATTTTGGCTTTTTAGGCCAATTTGGTTCAACTTGGGTCAAATGGCCAATTGGGTTTGGTTTGGCTTAAGTGATGGTCAAGTCATGTTCAATCATTGATTATGAGTTGGTGTGAATCAATGGTTTAAATTGATTTGGTGTATGGTGAGTTTTGGCTAATTTGAATTTCATATATGCTAAGAGTTGACTTGGTCAACTGATCAAGTTGACTTGGTTTGACCTAATTTAAGCAATTGATCATCCTAGGGTGTTCAATGTTCATGGTTTGAGATTGGATGGAGCTTGGTTCAATCTAATTTGGGTTGGATTAGAATTTGGTTCATATGGGTTCTTGAGGCCACTTTAGGTGGTGGACCTAAGTATCAATTGGCTTGGTTTTAGTTTGATTAAGGTTTAGTTGGGTTTATATATGAGTTTAGATTGAAATATAAATCCAACTACAATCAATTTGGGCTATGATAGGTTTTAGTTCATTTAGAATTTTTAAGTCAAACGGGTTAAGTTGGGTTTGACTTCAATTTGGCTTGATGATTGTAGGTTTCATTTATATTTGGATAGATGATTGAAGGAATAATTGATTCAAGAGAAAATCTATTGATTTTAGCTTGATCTAGATGGGTTTTGGCCAAGTTCAAGGAATTGGCTTAAAGGGATTAAATTGGGTTTTGATTTGATTTTGGATTTGGTTTTGGCTACTTGAGTTTATATTTCATTTATATTTATGAATATAAATAAAGACATAAATAACTTATGAGAAAATCACTTGAGTTTATAGTGATTTGAAAGTAATTTTGACTACACTCATGGAGGTAGGTAAAAAGGGTTTTAAAGAAAATTGATTTAGTTTGATTTAGTTTTGATCATTGGAATGTGAGTTTCATTTATATTTGTGAATATAAATGAATATATGATTGATTTATAAGGAAATCAATTGATTTTGAGTTGATTTGGGTTGATATTTGGTTAAGCTCATGGAGGTGGGTCAATATAACTTAAAAGGGGTCCTGACTTGATTTGATTTAGTTTGATTTAGTTTTGATCATGAGGGTTTATATTTCATTTATATTTATGAATATAAATGAAGAAATATTATTTATAAAGAAATCAAATGATTTTTTTTTATTTTAAAGGGATTTTGGACAAGCTTATGAGAGTGGATGGTATGGCTTAGGAAGGATTTTGGAGCTTGATTTGATTTTGGGTTTCCAATCATTTGGAATTCAGTTTGGACTTGATTTTGATAAATGATTGAGGATTGAATTAATCTTGGAAAATCAATTGAATTCGGATTAATTTGGACTTGGCTAAGAGTAAAGCCATGGAATTCAATCATAAGGGTTATGAAGGATTTTGAGTTTGGATTTGATCATGGGATTGATTGTGAATTTTGGGAATTTGAATTTTGAGTTTGATTTGAGATGGAAAGCATGGATTGAGTTAAGACTACAGGGTAGGCATGTCTCCCTAAATCCCTAAGGCACAACTCACTCCTATGACTAAACCTTCTAAGTCTCTAGGTTTAAGTTAAGTGTTAATCTAATCACTAGAAGTGTCTTAAGACTAAGGAGCTCTTAGTGTCTATAAGAGTCCTAAATCTATGATGAGGAGATTGAGAACTCACTCCAAAATTGAGGTCAACAACATTATACACATAAATTGAGGATCAAGCAATAATGACAAAGGGACTTGCAAAGTTCTTTCTCTATATTTAAGAGACCTTATGACTTCTTTATTAGTTTTTGCGTGTCGACAAAATATTTGATACTTTGTTAAACTAATGATGCTTTTGAGTTTGATTTGTATGAACCACCATAGTCATGCTTTCTTGAATGTTACAAAGAGTGGACATTATTTTATTTTATCAATTATAATTATTAGGTAGATTATTAACTTGAAATATACAACATTGTTAATAAGGTTTGAGCCCATACTATCTGGATAAATAAGATATTATTGGGTTGAGTAAGGAATTTCTTTCATCAATGAGGTCGGATGAGCAGACCCTCCATTTTATTATTTTTTTAAGAAAACATGAAGTGCATTTAATGAATAATAAAATGGTACTTCATAATTTATGATGTCTTTAATTTTGTGTAAATTAAGCCAAGTTGAGCTCTCAAAGGGATGAGTGAGAGGTGCATCTTGCTAAAAATATTTTATATAATTTTCTAGATTATTATGACTAATTGATCTTGTAGTATATGCAAGTCCTTTGAAGTGAAAAAATTATTATATATATTTTTTTCATTGGTGGTTCAATCTTCAAGTTGATCCATGACTTGATTATTTGTCTTCATCATTTCCATACTCAGCATGTATGAAAAGATTTAGAGTCTAAAGATGCTTGTGTATGATAAGAAATTACCTAAGAAATAGCTGAAAATTAACTGAAAAAAGTAAAAGAGAGAAAAAAGCTAAGAGATATGTAGTGAGAGAAGCCTTAAGATCACTATAGGAATTTGCAATAGAAAGTAGAGTATTAATGATGTGATGCTTATCATATGGCTTCCCTTGTTCTAAATGTAGGTTAATAATCATTGCAATAAGAATGAGTACAATTGTGGAACAATATAAGAAAGTTTATATAGAAAAGCTTATTGAAGTATGTAGTGAAGTAGATAAACTAACAATTGTCTAAATGCTTGTAGCAAGGAAAAGTTCCCTTGGAGAATTCTAAGGGATGAATTTCCTTTACAGGTTCTTTATATGTTTGGAATTTATTTTGTGAATATTATGAAACAAATTATGTTGAGAAGTTCTTTTACCAAGTATAATTAACAAGTTTTTTAAAACAAATATTATTTGTGAAGTGGCGATTACATTTCGCAAGTAGTTTAGGTCTTCAAAGTTATGAGCAAGCAAGTATATTTGGTCAAAGAATTTTTTTTATTAGCATCATGAGACTGTAAACTCATAATTTTGAATTATGATGATAATAGACACATAATTAGAATTATTAATAGTTTAGTTTTAATATTTCAAAAAATACCAAAAAGCAGGATAATTAAGCATAGCATTCAAGAGATTTGATGAGTTTCAATAGTAAGTTGTATTATATACAAAAAAATTGACCAATGAGTGCATAACAAATCAAGTGGCAAAATGTAATCATTTTTTATGCATTAGAATGAACATGATGCCATATTATCAAAAATCAAAATTTGCATTCCTCAATTTCTCAAAAGTCATGCATGTATTCTTTTATTAATGTAAATTAAATTGAATTATTAGCTTGAGTTTAATACATTTGGTGCAAAGTTATTCATGCAAAATTATTATTCATTCATTGCAAATTTAATGCAAATTTTTATTTAATGTATCAAAATTCATTAGTTTTATTAATTAATAAAATTACATTATATACAATTATTTTCTTAATCTAAATTAAATTTAAATTACCTTAATTAAAAATAAATTTATTAAAAATTAATTGTTGCATTTTAGAACTTGATTTTGATTTAAATAATTTTTTTCTTGAATTATTTTCTTTTTATTGAAACTATTCATATCAAATAAAAAAAGTATTGGTGTACTAAAACTTATTTGATAATAATTGTATTTGAGGTCATATCAATTAATATTTGCATTCTAATTTTTATTTCTTGTTGAAATAAATTTATATGCTTCCCAAAATTCAATTATTTTTATAAAAATAATTTTTTGCAATTTTAAAAAATAATTTTTGGGGATAAAATTCATAGTACTTTCTTATTCTTGAAATTGGTCATAATCATACCAAAATTAATTTTTAAAATTGCTGAAAGTTAAAATTGAGAATCATAAAAATATGATTACATATATGAAAAGCATTTTACATTGATTAATCATTTACATCGTCATATACTTCAGAAGTTTCATTTTTGAAAAACTATTTTATTATTTTATACAAAATTTATGAGCAACTTTATCAAATTTCTTGCAATTTTTTGTTGACTGTAAGATGATTAAAATGTGTAGTAAGATCACCAAATTGTATGGGAAGTTGCCATATGTTTATATTTGTAGTCTAAATCATAGGTGCCAATGAATCCAAAATTTTCTCCGTTAAACCAACAAAAAACTTTTAATTCACATGCAATAAGGTCGAAATAAAATTAGAGCAAATTGATCAGAAAATATTTTTTATCTATTAAATTTACTTTCATATTAAAAAGAAAATATGAATGAATTAACTAATCAATAATAGCACTTCCTAAATTAAATCAAATAATAAATTTACTTTCAGAATATCTTTATCTAATTTTTCTCCCTCAAGAAAAGAAAATATGAATGAATTGAAAATAATTTATATACATCAAAGCATAAAAATGCTTCTTTAAAATTTGTAAAAAATAATCTAAAACAACATTTCTAAAATACAAATTATCATCGTCTCATTAAATAAGAAAACAGCATCTTATTCGACTTTTAGTCAGAATAAAATGCGAATCTATTAATTTTCAAGACGACATTTGACAAACAATATTCTTATGAGATAAAATTTTATATTTTATAAGATAAATAAGAATACGTTATTAATGATGGAAAACTATGAATAGAAGCAAAAGCTCGTCATAGAAAACAATTTTAACCTCAATTTGGTCTGTAATCTTCTGTGGAATTGATTTAAAAAATTGCTCTGAGGAAAATTTGTTATCATTTAATAGAATATTAGTCGGTACTCTCTCCAAATTGTTACTATTTAACAGAATGTTAATCGATGCTCTACAACATCGGATCATTTCTCTTCTTAAACAACAGCATTCACACAAGCCTTCTTCGACTGTCAATGGCGAGCTCACCCCAAGTTCCGCACTTTATCCTTATTCCTATGCTCACCCCAGGCCATATGAATCCCATGGTCGATCTGGGCCGTCTCCTTGCTGCCCATGGATCCAGCGTCACCCTCTTCACCACTCCGGCCAACGCTGCTCGCATGCAACCAATTATCGACCGAGTCAAGTCATCCGCCCTTCCGATCCGCTTCGTCCCTCTTCCCTTCCCCTCTGCCGACTTTGGTCCCCAACGGCTGCGAGGTTATGGCTGCCTTCGTCCCAATTTAATCAATCTGTTTGCCGATGCCGTCATCAAATGGTCCGACCAAATCGCATCCTATCTCAAAGCACAACACCTCGACCATCAACGCCTACCGAGTTGCATCATCGCGGACTCCTCCATGGATCATTGGCGCCACCTCGCTGACAACCTCGGAGCTCTCCGCCTTGGCTTCTACTCCATGTGCAGCCTGGCCTTGCTCAGCAACCACAACATTTGCCACGAGAAGGTGTACGAACGCATAACTGATGAGCATGAGCTTTTGCCCAACTTATCTCACACCATTGAGGTTACGAAAGCTCAGGCACCGGGATTCTTCACTGGGGACAGGGCAAAGTTTGGAGAAGTAAGGAGTCAGACATGTCAGCCCATGGCATAGTGTTGAACACGTTCCATGAGCTTGAGCCATGGTACATTGAAAGCTATGAGAAGGACAATGGGGACGAAGATCTGGACGGTGGGGCCACTGTCACTCTGTAATAGAGAGGAAGTTGACAAGGCGGCGAGGGGAAGGCAAGCCACCATCTGTGTTGAACGCTGTATGTCGTGGCTTGATGGCATGGAGCCCAAGTCGGTAATTTATGTTAGCATTGGGAGCCTGACATACGTTAAATTGGAGCAAGTGGTGGAGATTGGATACGGGCTATTGGCGGCTGGGTTTCCATTATCGTGGGTGGTGAGGGGAGCTCTCCAGAGGCAAAGCTCATTGCAAAGTGGTTGGGAGAGTTCGAGGAGAATATTGCAGGGAGGGGGATGATTATAAGGGGGTGGGCTCCACAGATGCTGATACTAGGTCATGAGGCTGTTGGTGGATTGTGACCCACTGTGGGTGGAACTCAGTTACAGAGGGAATGGCAGAAGGGATTCCAATGGTGACATGGCCATTTATGTTTGAGCAATTTTTGAATGAAAGGTTGGTGGTGGATGTTGTAGGGATTGGTGTGGGTGTAGGAGCGAATGAGCCGGCCATATGGGAGGATAACAGAGTGGTGCATGGAGTTGTGGTGAGGAGGGATGCAGTAGAGAAGGCAGTGAGGGAAGTAATTAGAAGGGAGGACATGAGGGACAGGGCTGCACTGATTAAGGAGAAGACACATAAGGCTATGCAGGTAGGTGGGTCATCTTATGAGAACATCGACAAGCTGATTGAGTTTGTGGTGCAAGGATCAAGGCATGAAAAGTTGCTTTCTAGTGAAGAAGATCTTGACAAGAAAGAGATTCATTGAAGAGGGAATTACTTAAATATTTGCAAAACTAATAAATCTCATACTGTGTGAGGACTAATAAAACATACCCTAGAGGTAATAATAAGATGTATCATTTTACTATTGGTGTTGGTTTATCTGATATAGGATTTAAAAATTATTGTCCAGAGTTTATCATTAAATGTCATATACACCATGTTTGAGCTTCAAAACTCTATATTATAAAAAGTTATCTATGTACTGATCTTATTTAAAAGTTTTGTACACCTCATTTATTATAGTTCGGTTAATCTAGTTGTTACATAAGTCATAACTAAACTCAATAAGCCACCAATTTTAAACTAACTAAATATTTAATGTGGTTGAAGTTGACCATAGTTATAAGTTACCTAGTTCACAGCTCAGTAGGTTGCCCTTAGAATAATGTATAGAGTTCAATACACTATAATCGCCATCTAGCCTAAATTGCTCTTATAAATGTCTTAACTAGACATTCAAGTGTACTCACTCTTCCATTAAAAAAACTTTCATCAAAATTCATATAAAAAAATTTGCAAATAAAAGTCTACATTAACTTGGATCTTTATAAACTTCTTTTAAATGACTATCAACCAACTAAATTTGTTCTCTTTTTTATGTACTTTTTAATATTGCATAAATCTGAAGTACATTTGGATTTAAATCCTTAAAGATTTCTTTTGGCATCTAAATGAGAAATGCTACAAGTATTGCATGATTCTTAGGCATGCTCATTTCAAGCTACATTTTCATCTCTTCATTGAGTCGGCCAAAGCTATTTTAGATTATTTATGCTTAATAGAGTTTAGTTCCCATTTTTTAAAAGTTTGGTAGAGTTTAGAGGTGATTTAAGCAATTTTAATCTCAATTTTGGAATGTTAAATTAGATTAAGTCAATCGTTACTACCTTCTTCTAGTTAGTTTAAATCTATCCTTAAGCTATTCCTAAGTTGAGACACTTGCCTGACTTAATTAGATTCTCTAACCTAAAATAAATACTAAATTGAATAGAACCAACCTTGGAATGACTTAATGACTTAAACACCCCCTAGAACCTTGGACCAAATTAGCCACTTGTGTAAAGCTAAATGAACAAATCAATCTTTTTATTGTATTCCAATAAATCATAATATACTAGACATGTATATAAAATATATTTTCTTAATATAAAATTTATATGAATTTTTTTTGAAGCCTCAGTGATCCTATAAATAGATGATCAAATGACAATTTTAATAAACATGACTATGAAGAATCTTTACACTGGTTATATTATCATATAGTTTTTTCTTTAAAAGAACTCTTCTTTTTCTTCATTCCTTTTTTGAATCATCTATTTCTTCCCTATACTATACACCCTTGTATGTTTGATTAGTAAAGTTATTATAATACTCAAGAATAAAATTTGACCTAATACCTTGTAAGGTGCGATGGGAATAGAATAATGCTAGGAATTATAAGGGAAACACTACACTATTAATATTAACAAAATAAAGGATTTGTTAATATGAAGAATTTAAAGTTTGTGACCTATAAAGAACTTGTGGAAATAGAAGAGAGAATTATGTGGTTGATCCATGGGATAGTAAAGTATGATTCCAAAGCCATTCTATGAGTATAAATGTCAAATCTCTCTTCACTTTAAAAAATTTGAAGGCGACCATCAAGCATTATAGAATTAACTTTTACACTAACAGTGGATGAAACCTATTACTTTTAGTAATAGAGAATCTACTTTCTTTCTATAATGATTGTGCACTCCATAAAGTTTTTAAAAAATATATTAAAATATATAAACGATAATCAAATCTTGTTGATTATGTATCTTGAGCTAGATACTTCCTTATTTAAGAACAATGGCATTATAAATAGCTATCTATGCTTCACAATTTTAAGGAATCGTAACTTCAAAAGCTCCCATTCCTCTTGTTAGGTATTATTAATTCTTTCATTAAGTTCAAAGGAATTTTTATCACTCATTTTGATGGCACCCAAAAATGACTTAAGAACTTATAAGCTTTATTGACTATGAAATTGGCCTCAATTAATGGGGAAGATGAATAGATTCTCTATTACTAAAGTAATTGGTTTCATCCACTTTTAATGTAAAGTTAATGTACTTGTGCTTAATGGTTTCCTTCATTATTTAATTTGATGAGAAAGTTGGCATCTCCACTCTTAGAATGGCTTTAGGTGTTTGCTTTGAAGTTGCATGGATCATCTATAAAATGCTCTCTTCCATGTCTACAAGTTGTTTATTGGTTACAAACTTATGACTCCTTATATTCATAAATCCTCCATTTTATTTAATACATCTTATAGTGGTTTCCTTCAAGTTTTTGGAATTAGTTTATGCTCATCACACCATACTAGATGTTAGATTAAACTTTGTTCACTAGTAGTTTTAGAAACTTACAAATAAGACCTACAAGGCAATACAAAATAAAAAATAAAGAGAAGATAAAAGAATTGGAATTAGAAGAAGAAGAGTTCATTTAAAGAGAAACTATTTAAGATAATCTAATTAGTGCCAAAGATTCATTGCATTCTTGTGTTAGCCATTTGACCATTTATATATAGGTCATTAAGGCTATATAATAATTTATATTTATATTTTTCTTAAAATATAAAATAATTCATAACAAGATTTTTGTATGCATCTTAAACATATTCAGTCAAAACACTCAAGAGTATACATGGATAACAACCACATTGATTGTGATATTGACATACGTTACTAGTTAGGAAATATATGTTTTTGGCCCACAAGTGAAGTTTCTTATCCTCAAGATTGAGTTGATGATATCTTAAGGAAGTACTAACCTTAAGAAAATGCATGCATGTAGTTTTTATCCTTTATCATGTGACCCCTTAGATGGGCAATTTAATTTATTTAATATTAAGATTAGTATCTTTGGACAAGTCCTTAATGATCTTAGTGAGTCTAATGTGATTTAAGAGAGTTTATCTTAATCTTCACCTGAGTCCACTATCTTAGCCTTTTTAGACCCCTAACTCATCTCATGTTAAGTTGACCATATCTATACAATAAAGAGAGTAACTTGGTGAGATTATTGAACACCTTAAGAAGGTTATTATCGGTTCATTGCATTATTTAATAATGAAGACAACAACCTATTTAGGGCACCATGGTTAAAGCTAACTTAAATATACCATAAAGGTCATAGATGTGGTCATCATCATATGATAGTAAAATATATTATTAAAGCTATTGTGCACATCTAAAAATAATTAAATACTTCACCAAGATAGCCTAATATACCATGAGTTACTTATGCTTCTTGTTAGATGATGTAACCATGTTCTTCTGTCATCACTAGGGGGTTGTCGATCAATGTTTTATTTTAACATAATAACACATAAAGCTTTAGAATTTAAGATGTTTTGTTGAAATTCATAAAATAAAATAAATGCAAGAAAGAATTATAAGGTAGAGTGTACAATTATAATCATGGATATGTGAATACAACTTTTATGAAGTAATGTAGCATTTTCAACTATAAATTCTAGTTATTATGAAATGTGATAAATGAGGAGATACCAAGTTTGTTTTTAGAAATCATGACTTTCTCCAAATTCTCTCTTTATTCATATATTCTTTTTATTTTATCCCTCATGATTTTCATCCTTATATAAAATTTTCATTTCTTTTTGAGAAGGACTCATTATCATAAATGTTTATTAAATGATACCTTAGAACTAATATATCTATTAAAGGTGCCAGTCTTATGTTATTATTATTGGATAATAATGTGGTATCACAATTATGAATGCAACACACCATAAAATAGTTAATACATGAATGCAACTATCCATTGAAACTGAAAGGCATATATATTGAAGGTTTTAGATTTATTAAATGTAGGAAAGTGAGTCATTAAATGATAAAATGAAGTCTAAATGACAAAGTGACTTATAATTTGATAAACTTTAAATTCATATTGTTTCTAAAACCTATTTTTGATTAATATGTAGATTAAATTTAATTATATAACATCTATAATTACAACTAATTGTACTCCATTAATTTCAACACTTCTAAACTTCACTTCATGTTTTAAATGCCAACTTGGTCATCCATTCAATCACAAGACAAGAACAATCCAATACATGTTGCTTCATCTCCACAATTAGTCACATTCAAAATGAAAACATTAATTTTTTATATTAAATTTATTTTATAGGCTTTATGTTTTAATTTAATTTATAAGAAAATAAACACAACAATCTTTCAAATCTTTTATCATAAGCATAAACCTAAAGAAGTTGACTCAAATATTAACCAAAAAAAAAGTTGACACATATTTTCTTTATCTCTATACAAAAGTTATAAATGAAACTATGTTAAGAAAAGGATTCAATTAATATTTGTTAATGATTTCTATATATATATATATATATATAGTGATCTAGTGTGCACATTTACTTCATTAACTCTATTTATTGAACATTTTTTCCTCATGCCTTTTGAAATAACGTTGCTATTCATAGTTGTAAAGGAAGCAAGCTTCATACCCACATTGATTAAAATGGCACTTATCTTTAATTGCATGTGATTTTATCATTTTTTGAAACTCAAATAATACTTTATCCATTGATTCAATCAAATAAAATTGAGAACTAACTTCATATAATAAATGAATTAATGCAACAAATTTCAGTACACAATTAATAAATTAATAAAATGAGAAATAACTCAATACTAATTTTTATAAAAGTAAAAAAACAATAAAAAAGTTTAAAAGTAGAATAAGAACATAATTTATAATAAACCATGCCAATATATATAAATATATATATATAAAGGGAGAGAGTGAGAGAGAGAGAAGACAGAAAAAAAACATTAACTAAGTTCTCATACATTTATCTCTTATGAAATACAACTAAATATTTGATTTTTTTTTTAATCCAACATAGTTTTTGAACGAATGGTTTTACATTGAATTACGTAACATAAAGCAAACGTTTTGCCAATTAGTAAATTGCTTAACTAAAAGGGTTCAATACAATTATTTATTATGATAACCTTGATCTTTATTCCATCAACTTGTCAATGAATTTCATAAAATATGTCAAGATATATTATGTCATATTCACTTAAGTATGTGAGCTCAACAACTTGTTCTTTTTGGTGATCTTTGTCTTAATAATGAACTTAAAGAAAAGTTTTAGTATTCTTCAATAAGGCAATTTTGGGATGTGATTCTTGAAACTTTATTATTTTTATTCTTGGATCATTATCTTGATTAATCAAGTCAAAGCTATTTGCTTAACAATATTAGTAAGTTTGTGCTTCAACTTGTTCCCTCCACTTATCATTACTTACTCATAATGTCTTATATTAATAATTATCATTACTAATTTATCATTCTCTTTAATTATCTAATGATTTGACTTTCACTTAATGAAATACCAGTGCACATTTACTAAAATAGAATAATTATAAGAGAAATGACAAGAGAAAAATAATTCATGGCCTTTCATAAAGAATAAGCAAATTGTCACCATATAAGCTTATTATCCTAATTTTATTCTTTTATATTTTATTAAAAATAAGTAGGCATAAATAGAACCTTAGGATGTTCTTTACAAGTACCATTGCATGTAACCTTCATACAAATTACTTTAATTTCATGCTTAATGATGTGGAAGCTTAGTCATTAACCCATTTAACATATTAAACAAGTGGATTGAAATTCAATGATATTTTTTATGAAATTTATATATTCTACACCATGATATATTATGCTTATGTATCAAAGTATGTTTGTTAAAAAAGAGAAAAGTTGGGAAAGTGTAGGTGGCAAGATGGTTGTATTTTATATGCATTCAAGTAAGAGTTATGTAAAGTTAAATAAGTATTCATTTATGCATTTTATATGTTTGACTAGATTTAAGCAAATTATGGTAGAAGTAAAAGTAGAGATATAAGGGACAAGCAAAATATGAAATAGTGAAGGGATAACTGGATGTGGAGGTGAAAGTTAAGAAAAATTATAAAATATTCTAAATAAAGATATAACTTATTATTTTCTAATATTTTAATTTATTTTTTGACATCGCTTATATTATTACTTTATATATGCTACTATTAATACTTGGTCTTAAGCTAACATATACTTAACAAACATAACACATGACTTATTGGCATGTTATTTTAGGTCACTTAAAGTACATTTTATTATTTAGAAGATGGTTTTTTGAAAAATATCTATTTATTTCTCTCTTGTGCATTAAGAACTATAATAGATTTTGAGTAGCCTATTAAGTGCGGTTGCTCACCCCTATTTTATTTGCATGTTTTAGAAATAGTAAGGCTCAAGTTGAGTTGAGGCTATTGGTTACTGCTAACAGCTTGACCTTAAATAAGTTGCTTTTTTAGAACTAATTCTTGATTGTCATGGTGATATACTTAATTTGTTGATAAGAGATTATACCATGATTGATGTACATGCATTCTATTTGTTGTAAAGTTTAATAAACTAAGAAAACATTTATTGGTATTTTATTTATTATACACTAAAAATAGAATGACTCTATTCCCATGAAAATTGAAGAAAGAATTTCTTTTAAATAGATCTTAGGTATTTAATAAATTGTTATGATCTTAATATGATGTGATCTGCCTTGATATGACAGTTTGCATTGAGTTAGATTGTGATAGTTTCTTTAGTTGTATAAGAGCTAAAAATTAATTTTTTAAAAATAAAGCCATAGGAATGATCAATAGATGCATTGATAGAATTTTGGTCATCTTTAAGTTTTTGTTAGCCTTCTTTTATGTGTATTATATTAAGTTATTTCATGGGCATCCTCAAAATCAAGATATGATTGTTGGACTAAGCTCTTGTTAGGTTGGGGTAGTATAGAGTATAGTAGGAGCTTTAATGTCAAATTCAAGGGCATAGTTTGGTAGTTTGGTAGTCTAACTAATGGGTAATGCTCACATAAAAAATGTATACTTCAAGAGTAGTGGAGAGAGATAGAAATGTATAATTATTTTTGTTAGTGAAGCTTCCTCATTTCAAGAGTGTATTGCAACATACAATATAAAATTAATTATTATTAAATAAATCTTTTGATAGCATGTAGTCCTTAAAGAATCTTAAGGTACCCCTATTAATGTTTATATTATATGGTAAGACTAAGCACCTGTGGCTAAGCTAATAGAGGGAGAAATTTCAAGGTAAGCTAAATGCTGAGATTACTATGGAGTTATTTATTCATACTTTTAGAGATTAGTTTGTACTTATCTAAATAGTAGATGCATGAGTCTTTTTTAGATTACTTTAAGGGAATAAGACAATGATATAGTATAAGGCTAAGTTTATTCCTCTTACAAAGAATGCCATTCAACAAGTTAAGACTTTTGGAGAATAATGTTATTGCTTTTTAAGTGGATTGTGGAGATAATTTGAGGCATCCATCAGTTCTATTTTGTATCGAGTATTTCAATAGCTAGTTGATGGAAACAAAGTTTTGTAAATGATTTATAGTGACTCAACAAGATTGGGATGGGAGCCAAAAGATTTTGCATGGGTGTCTTCTAAGAAAAGTGCTAATAAATGAAGAGCCAATTTAGATCCTACAATATTAAAAAAGATTCTAGAATTGTTTGGAGTTAGAGTTCATATTTCTCTAAATTTTGATCTAATATGTACATCATGTGTAAGAAAGCATCATGGTCAATGTTATTTATTTACTTAGTGTTATTCAGGTGTAGACAATTTGACTACAAGGCAGCTTAATATCCACAAAGAGCAATAGAGTGTATACTAGATGTTTGAGTAGATCAGAGATATGATAGAAAATATATGATATCCTAACCAAGATATTTTAGTAAGGGATCATCAAATGGAGGTGGTGGGAGATTTACTAGAAGGTAAGTAGGAGTGAATTAGAGAGAGTCTATTATTTTGGTTGTCATTTCTCTAGCTTAGCCTAGTGTGTATAGTTTGACTTAAGATGACACTAAGGATACACCCAATGTTGTGATAAGTATAGCTTTCATTTTTACAAACTCATATAGATTTTTTTTTTTTATGGTGCAAGTCATTCTTTTATATCATGGAGATTTATTACTTAGCTAAGTGTACTTCTTACTACCTTATCATTTAGTATATCTATTATTTTCCTATTGAGATTATTTTGTTGATAATTAAGCTTGTATATATATGATATGAAGATTTTGATAAGGAGTTGCAGTTTTAGCTAATTATATTACCTTTGACTGAGTTTGATAATATCTTGGGTATAGATTGGTTAAGTAAATATGGAGCTCGTATTGATAAAATCTAATTGAGAGTAGCCTTATTAGTTAATGGTGAAGTAATTTATTTTAAGGTTCTCATAGGTGTTCTATTATGTTTTATATTAGCCTAATAAGTCAGAAGTTATGGAGGAAGTGAAGCCATATATTCTTTCCTATGAGAGATGGGAGTAAAATAATTATAAATAAAGATGTTTTATGGTGAGAGTATTTCTTGAGGTATTTCTTAAAGAGTTGGAAATATTGCCTCATAAAGAATGAAGTTTTGTATTGAGGGTAATGACAAGTGCATCTCTTATATGAATGTCCCTTAAAAATGTCTCCTAAATAGTTAAAATACAATTATAAGAGTTTTTAGATAGAGATTCTATTAGGTTTAGTGTATTTTTGTAGGGTGAACATATGCTATTTATGAGAAAGAAGGATAACGATGAACATATGCATTGATTATAGAGAATTAAATAAAGTGACCATCAAACATTAATATTCATCACTCAAGATTTATGATTTGTTTAATTATCTTGAAAGATATATTTAAGAGTTGGGTATCATCAATTAAAGGTGAAGGAGGATGTGGTTGAGATAGGTTTTAGTACCCATTATTTCCATTATGAATTTTTAGTCATACCTTTTGGTGTGACTAATGCCTAACTATATTTGTGGATATGATAAATCATGTATTTAGGGCACATCTAGATTAGTTTATTATTATTCTCGATGATAAATTGGTATATTCAAAGATTGAATATGATCATGCAACTCACTTAAGGTTAGTGTTTGAAATATTAAATAAACATCAATTATATACTAAGTTTTTGAAGTGTCACTTTTATTTATTGTTACTTCTTTAGGTCAAGTAGTAATTGATAGTGGAAATTTTGTTGATTTTAGAAGGTGTAGGTAGTAATTATTTGTCCTAGACTAACTATAATGTTAAATGTTCATAGCATTTTTAGAATAGTTGGTTACTAAAGAAAGTTTGTTAATGAATTTTTATATATGTAATTCCTTTGATAAAATTAACTCAAAAGGTAGTTTTTTGACTAGACATAAGAGTGTGAGGCTAGTTTCTAAAGTTGAAGAATTAGAAAGTGTTAGCTTGTTCTAACAATTTTATTTAGTTTTAAGGGGTTTTAGTTGTTTACTAATACTTTTTTTAGAAGATTGTGTTAGTAGAATGGGAAAGTTATTTCTTACACATCTAGATAATTGAAGTTGCAAAGGAAAAACTATCTCATTCATAATTTAGAGTTGGTTGCTTTTTTATATTTGTATTAATAATGATAATGCTTTTATGGAGTAAGCTTTATAATTTATATAGAATATCAAAACTTGAAATATATTTTTACCTAGATAGAACTAAACTTGAGATAGAGGAGGTGGATAGAAATAATCATGTATTATGACCTAAGCATTTTACAACAACTTGGTAAGGCTTATATGATTGTTGATGCATTAAGTAGAAAGTCCACTAGTGTGACACCTTGTCTGATTACATCTAATTAGGCTCTAATTTTAGGAGATGAAGATATTAACATTACTTGTTTAATTGATGTAGATATAATATTACTATTATAGATGACTATTCAAGTTTCTTTACAAAAGAAGATAAATGAAGCTCAAAAATTTGATGTGTATACAAAATTAATTGATCAGATTCAATAAAAAAGGATAAGTGTGGTGTTTAAAAATGAGGTGTGACATCAAACAATCTTAGGGTTACTTATTTAAGTGATTGAGTATGGCATCAAGGAGTAATATTCTAACTCAAAAATAAAGATATCATTATACGACAGATTCAACCATTCAATAATGACTCTTAAGGTTGATGGGTTTATATTAACGTGAGACTTTTTCCTTACCTTCCATGGATGAAACAAGGCATTGTTTATTTTAAGCTGGGTTATAAGTTCCTTAAAATAGCAAGCCCCTATTGATAAGTATATATTGAAAAAAGGAATCTCTTAAAATAACTCTCAATAAAGTAATAGACCAATATCTCTTTGAATTTCAAAGTTCAAATCGAGAACTACTAATTTAGAAATCAAATGCAAGAGTTTAATAAAGAAGAGCTCTATTTAAATTCTAAAGGAGGATAACTTGAAAGTGCTTTGATACTAGGAGACCTAGTATGCAATCCAGTATATTCTATAATTGGGTTATATATTTTTGAAATTAAAATTTTATTAGACTCTGAGTTAAAATTTTATTAGAATGTTAGTCTTATATTATGATGGCACAAGACTATTAAAATAGCTAATAAGTTAGAATTTACACCTGTAATATAAAAGAAACAAGCGACCTTGGATCCTAAAATTAAAGTACTATAACACAAGCGGAGTGCTCAACCTATTTTAATGAGAGATAAATGGGATATAATGGCATACTCTCACTTGAGAATATAAACCTATTTCGACTATTCTGAACTAACAATTTTCTAGAGTGCAAGATGGCTAGGTTGTTACTTTTAAGAAAGAACCTAAGAGCATAAACTCACTCCTTGGAATTCTAAGATCATGATTGGTATGAGTAATGTCCTAAGCTAATGCAATAAAATCTTCCATCTTTAATAAATTTAGACTCATAAATTTTGACTTAGACTTGAGTGTATAAGCATGTCTATATGCATGATGAAATTAAATTGTAGGCCAAAGTACCTGGAAGAGGTGTTCTTCACTCATGGGTGGTTTCTCATAATGGTAAGCTTCGCCCCCTTCTCATACAATGAGTGAAGATACTTCATATTAAAGGACAGAAAGTCAAGATGATTATGATATGATTATACATTCATAATAGACCTAGTTTTTTTTTTCTATATCTTTTAGTTGATTGATGTTAGGATTCAAGATGTGATTATGAGTCGTATTAGTTATTAGTTTGAATTGATAATTAGTTGAGGTGGAAAATTTAAATACCAAAGAGCCCACTAAAATTCAGGCCACACATCAAATATTACACTTTAAAAAACCTCTAAAAAGCATGTAATTTCTAAAGTTCAAATATTATAAACACACTAAATAATCAAATTACATTAAGGAATAGAATGACTGGTGTAGTCAAGTTTCTCTATATGGATAGTCGAACTATGATCTTATAAAACCTTGTATGAACTAAATATTACATCAAAAGAAGCTGATGGTCTTCATATCTTCACGTCCAAGTGTTTTATTCTCAAGCTTCACAAGGCCTCCAAGGTCAAAGCCTTCTGGTCACTGCTCATCTTAAATCCCATGGCTTTAATCTTAATATGAACATAAATTAATTAAATTTGAAAATAGAAAAATTAAATCTAATTATACCTACCAAATTGAGGTTAGTTCTAACACAAGTGCACATCAAAAAAGTCATATTCAATATATTAAGACTTAGCACCTGCCCGTCACCAAGCCCACCTATCCTAATGGGTTATGTTCGGGAATATGTAGCACTTGAAAGAAAACTTTCTTAATTTTAATTTTATTATAGTGTCGCCTTTTATCAAGCACAATTTCTTGTAGAAATTAACATTATTCTAATATTATCCTAACATTCTATGATCATACACCTTAACATTTAGTCTAATATATTGCATTACAAAATAGAAAATCAATCTACAATAAGGCATCATTCTAACTTAATTCTAGTACTAATGGCATATCAAGAGCAAGTGAGACATATCTAAGCTCTAAATGTTTAAGTTATAACTTAAACTAAGAATTTAATTTATTAATGAAGGATGATTCAATTAAAGCAATTAATAATTTAAGTGCGGATTTTATATTATGAATTTAACATTGACTTAACTTAAATTTAATGTTTTAAAGAATGTGAAAGGTTGGTGAATATCACATAGGAACCCATTCATTTCAACATCCTACACTTAATGAAGGATAATTCCAATTTAAGCAATTAATAATTTAAGTGTGGATTTTATATTATAAATTTAACATTGACTAAACTTAAATTTTATGTTTTAAAGGATGTAAAAAGGTAGTGAATATCACATAAGGTGGAATCCATTCATTTCAACATCGTACACCTAATGAAGGTCTAAAGGGATGACTTTTGTGAATTCTCATTTTCTTAATGAACCATTATATTTTAATTAGGTACTAAGTTTGAATCAAGTTTAGATAGCACTACAGCTGCATAAAAAATATTTCAAGATTAAAGGCATAAGTTGTGATCCACATTGTGACATTTATTCAATTTTCTTCATCGCTTTAATATTTTCATTTCAGATGTCAGTTTTTTGGCTTATTTTATAATTAGAAAAATACTTTACTTTTATTAAATTTCACGAAAATAAGTATTTAGTTATTTAATTGATAAATTATGTCACTCATTCATGCATATGTGTATATTTTACATTTATTGAAGGTTTAAATAAAAAATACATATGAATGGGATACATTCATTTTTGTAAAATAATATTAAGTATATATATATATATATATATATATATATACATGTACACTAAGCATTTACAAGTACATCCAATTATTAAACCAGGGAGTTAAGGTATTAAGACCTCCTTCAGACCTATTGTCCTATACCCCTAGGTGTCCAAACTATATACATACTAGCTATGTACATGTATGTAAATAAAAAGTTTAGGATCTTTTAAAAATTATAAGCTTCAAAAAAACTTAATCTATGTAATATATATATATATATATATATATATATATATATATATATATATATATATATATATATATATATATATATATATATATATATATATATATATATATATATATATATATATATATATATATATATATATATATATTATAATAATAATTTTAAAAATTTACTAGTGATAATAGTGATAATTATCATGGCATGAGCTTTAACAATTGAATTTTAGACACTAATGCATCAATCACATGATCAAACACACATATATAAATTAAGGGGGAGAATGATCAAGGGTCATGGAGCGATCTACCGAAACCATAATCCTATTGGTAATCACAAAATCATAAAACTACTTAAGCTTAATTATGCTTTACTAAACACTTTTTAATTAAAGTGGTTTAGGACCATTTGATGAAATTAGACACTTCTAAATTATTCCACAATCACTCTTTACTCATTAAGTGATTTAAAGTTAAATCAATGAATTTTATGATTTAGTCAAGATTTAATAATTATTTAATACAATTAAGTCCAAAAAGACTCATAATTTTAATTAGACATTGAATATAAGCCAGTAAATTATAGATAAATTATAGAAAATACATTAACATAAAATAAAATATATCCTAAACTTTTAAATGCAATTGGGCTTATAATTTATGACTAATTAAAGAAATAAGGAAAATCCCAAATCAAAAATTAATGAAAATGCCCAAAACTAAGTAAGACTTAAAAACCTCTCTATTAACTGAGTACAAGGAGAGGTTGTTGGTAATATTTGGAGGCCTACACAATTTGTTATGAATTTTCTAAGTCCTAGGCCCTTTAATGGATAATTAAGGGTAATTAACCCAATTAGTCTAGATTTTGGGATTTAGTTAAGACTAGAGACACTAATCATCTTTCTTAAGTGTCATGATGTTAAGCAAGAGTGCTTGAACACCCAAACACCTTTTTTGATCTTTCCAAAATTTTTAATTTCAATATGTAGGTTAATTACAACATTAAAAATCCAAAAATCAAAACCTCTATTATACTCACCCAAATGACTTGGGAAATTATCGAGGATAGAGAACAACATAGGGGGATGATCCTTGAATATTTTAAATCATTTGGAAAAATAGATTATGGTTAATTATAAAATCACCCATTTCAAACAAACCTAATTGCTCTTTTTCTAATGGGAATTAATTGAGGCTTTTATTTTTCATAAATTCTCCTTTGTTCACTAATTCTAGTAAGCCCTCATTAGCATTTTTAATATTTTTTATAATTAGTTTTAATTTTTCAAAGTTTTACCTATTTAAATCTAATTAAAACACATTTTAATAAGAATCAAATTGACTGAGCCAACCATGCTTTACAGTAGCACCATGAGATTGGTTATTTAAACTTGCTCCTATTGCTACTATTTCAATAGCAGTGGATGTAGTTTTATCTCGGAGCTATTTGTTCAGATCGAATGACTTTGTTTAATCTCATTTTGAAAGGGTTTGAATATGAGAAATCTAAACAAGAATATTCATTGTTGTCCATTCTAATCACATGGAATGGATGACCTATGATTCATCCTTAAGCTCTAATGATAGATAAACACTATATCTTTTACTATTTGATTTGAACCAACCATAGTTGTATTCTTGAGAGAAATGCATCCAAAGCATTAATAGAAATAACTTTAAGGATCTAATAGCTGATCACAATGGCATGCACATTCTCTTCATAAAAGACTAGCACTTAGTAGGCTTTCTACAATTTGAGAGTTCATACCTCATTGAAGCTAATGTTTAATGGATTTTCTATTAAAGGTAGCTTCACCTTAAAGAGGTGAAGCCCTATTAAGTGGATGGTTTCTTGCTTCATGTTGACCTCACTTTTAGAGTGAGGATTAATTTTTCTCATCTTAGATATTATAACATTCTAGACACTGGGATTTCCTTAGTGCTAGGACCTAGTGATCAAGGGAACATTAAACTTAAGCTTAGAGACCTAGAGGGCATAACCCTAAGCTTAGAATCCACCTTACGACAAATAGGTTTCACCTATTCTATGACCCAAAACAAAACTCATAATTATTCACTCATCCAAACTTAAGCTCATGTAGATGGAGTTAAACCAACCTCAAATCTATTCAATTGATCTTAATTAAATTTGGTTTCCCAATCCAAGCTCCAATCCAAATTAACTTGGACCTTAACCCAAGTACATACACCATAATCTTATGACTAAATTTAAACCCATTCAAGCAATTTGATTTTTATAATCATTTCAATTATTCATTAGATCATTTCAAGCCACTCTAACACTTGCAATCAAGCTAATTGAACCAAAGGAATGTGTCCAACCCAAGTTATCCCATTTGACCCAAAGGGTTCAAATGAGACAAAACCTAATTGAGCCTAAATCACCTAAATGGGACAAAATCTCATTTGAACACATTGACCTAGTTAAGTAAATCTGGTTTAGGTCAAACCTATTGAACCAAACCACCCAAATGGGACAAAATATCCATTTGGGTGAGTTCTCCACCTCCTTAGTTCTTAGCAACCACTTTTGGCTCTTCTTGGACAAGAGGATCAGACCCAACTTGACCCAAAGCCTCAACCTTTGGCTAGAGGGTGAGTTCACCCATGGGCATCCATTGGTTCACTTAATGGAGAGGGTATACCTCATGTCAACCCACTACACTCCCTCAACCTCTCACCCTTAGCCACCTTAATAGTCCCTCAATCTCCATCCACCTACCCGACTGACAACTACCAAAGGTTGAACCAATCTTAGCCCTTGGTTTAGTTGGGGAGGAGGGTATACTCATCCCAATCCATTCAAAATGTAGAGCTTCCCTAGGGAATTCCCAGCTTCCATACCTTTTCCCAAGCTCCTTGTGCACCCTATCACATACATGAGACCAACTCGACAACCCGAGAACCCCATTCATCCAAACTTTCTAAACGCCCACCAAACTCAAATTTACTTTTCCAACACCTTCACCTCACTCTAAGGAGCTGAAATGAATTTTTTTTTGAGTGATTCGGCCACCGGAAGATGTCCCAAGACCAACTTCAGCGAACTTTACAGTGGCGTTTGGTCTATAGAGAGATCGGTGGGGATGCAACACATGATCTTCTCAATAGGTCTTCATCTCTTCAAGAAGAAAACCCTTATTGGCATATCACCAGTCTTTAGCTTTAGTGAGGTAAAAATCTAGCAACCGTAGCTTTGGCCCCTATGTGTTGGCATTTTTTTGAAGTGAATCATGTTTTCATGTGATTTTTACCATAAGATCTCTTAGATTCATTTCCTCATCATTTTAGAGTCATTTTCACCATCACAAATGAGCTCCAACAAGCTTGGATCAAGCGGCTGAAGGTGGAAGGTGTCTGTTTTTCGGTGCTCGTGGAATGATAGATCTCCAAACATCTGTTCTGCATGATTAGAATGGAAGACCATGATTGATCACATTAAAAATTTTGATTTAATCCCTTTGAAATCATAAGATTAATTTTATCCGTCCGATTCGAGATTGGACAGTCGAGATGAACCCGCGTCCACATAACATATTCTTTTAGTGCCTAATTAAAGTTTGAAGCTTGGGCTAATTACATAAATTAAAGTTAAATTACTTGCCTAATTATTTACAAATTTAGTGGGATGATTCTATGGGATGTACTCTGCCTCCCATAATTTTCTTGAAATTGTTTTATCACAAAATTTAAAGAATTTAGAATTTCAATAAATTACCCTTTTAATAAATTTAATAATTATAAAAATTTATAAATAATAAAATTAAATAATTAATGATAATTAATCATTGTGGATAGTAGGAATAGTGAAAAGAAATAATTAGGCCTCCCCTTTTCTAATTTTTCTCTAAATATATTTTCTTAAGAGAGTTATAAAATATGTGATAATTAGGGAATAATTAGAAAAGTTAATGATAAAATAAAATAAAATAAAAATCAAACAAAGTTAATAATTGGTTCAGATAATTCAAACATAATCCATTAATATTCTTTTATATGTTTAATAATATAAAGTCATTAAAGAAATTATGATTAACCCATTGGTATGGGAAAATCATAAGAGTATTTAACTTATATTCTTTCATTCTTTAATCTAATCAACTTTTAAGCATGTGCCTAATTGTAGTAGATTCTTTTAGGTGCATTACTTTTACTTTTCTAAATGCATATCATTGAAGGCTCATGATCAAGTAGTTAATTAATTTAAAGAAGTTTAGGAAAGGGTAATTAAATTGATGTGCTTAATGGCTTGAACCTAATCAACTCATAAAATCCATTTAATTTATTTCTTTAAATATATCAAATCACCAACATGAGATGGGGTAACTACTAAATATCATCTCTCATCTTTAGGTTATAACAAATCAAATTGTATAAGAACTTTGGTTAGTCTTAAGGAATATTTATTTGTCTTAATTGTCCTTAGGGCTTAATGTAATTTAGTATGTTATGTGGCAATATTTAATTACTTCTTTTCAATCAATATAAATGTTGAAATTTGTTTAAATGTTCATATTTTCAAAAGAAAAGAGAACTAAAAGAATATATGGTTGCATTTAAGTTGCATGTGTTGGATAAATATTATTATATGGTGTAGCTATTATCACCAATAAATCTCAAATTATTTTCAAAACTATAAGCTAATGATATATATGAATGTGGAATTTAAGTTATAGTTTGCTATAAATGTTTAATAAAGTTTACATTTAGTTATAATTTAAAGATGGCAAAGGATTATTTTATCTCCATGGTTCATGTGCATGTTTACATATGTTTGAGTTGGCAAGTATATTGTCTGGACATGTCAGGAACATGAGGATTTAAGTAGCTCCAAGGATGTTTTAGATAATCTCACTTTCCTAGTTTAACAATGGCATGCACTTGCTTAATTTCATTCATATGTATACATGTGCTAGAATTTAGGATAAAACTTTGCTTTACATGAACAAAAGATTTACTTTTATATAACCTTTGAATGATTTTTATTTTTATGTTTGTGTATATGTTTATATGTATTTAAGTTGTCAAGTATATAGTCTGGACATCCCAAGAATACGAGGCTTTAACAAGCCCAAAAAAGATCTTAGATAATCTCACTTCCTTCATTTAATAATGGCATGTACTTGCTTGAATATTTAATATATGTCTAAATAAGCTTAACTATGAAATGAAATCTTTCTTTTGTACCAAATTTATGTATTAATGATCATCAAGTGTGCAAAACATAAATATATATATTTGTTGACCTCACTTTTGGAGTGAGGATTCAAACTACTCTTCTTGATTTAAGAGTCTTCTAGATACTAAGGCTTCAAGAACTTCTAGCAATTAGGTGAACACTTAACCTAAGCCTAGAGACTTAGAAGGGTTAGTCATAGGATTAGGCTATTCTTGGGACCTAGAGACACCTACCCCATGGCCTAAACCTAATCTATGACTACCTCTTTGGCCTAAACCAAACCCCAAATTCAATTCATCCAAATCCAAATTCAAACTTAAATAAAATGATTAAAACCTATAACCAATTCCAAACCATAATCAAATCAATTTAACCCTTCCTAAGCCCTATGATTTTATTCTCTGGACTTAGCCTTAAACTAATCCACATTCAATTGACTTTTTTCAAAATCAATTCACCCCCTCAATCAATTTACCATAATATATAATAAAATTAACTAAACCATAATCAAACCAAACCAAACCTATCCTAAGTCATATGATTTAATCTTATGGACTTAGCCAAATTCAATTGATTTTCTCAAATCAATTCATCAATCATACCAAATCTACAATAAAATCAACCAAACTAAAATTTAAGACCAAATTCAAACCTATCTTAAGCCCTTTGATTCAATCCCATGGGATTAGCCAAAACTCCTTCAATTCAAACCAAAATCAATTGATTTTTTTATGAATCAATTATTTCTTCAATTATCTTCCCAATTATAAGTGAAATCTACAATCATCAAGCCAAAATCAATTCAATCAAATCAAATTCAACTTAGGACATTTGACTTGAAATATCCAAATGAACCAAGATCCATATGAACCCAAATCAATTACAACCAAAGATATAAATCAATCATAAATCCATATATAAATTCAACTAAACTTCAACCCAAAATTGACTCAACTAATAATAAGCTCACTTGATCCAAAGTGACCTAAGGACCTATTTGATCCAAGTTTTAATCCAACCCAAATTGGATTGAACCAAGCTACCAAAACCTCCTATGATGATTGCTGATCACCCTAGGTTGATCAATTAATTACAATGGTCAAATCAACTTGGTCATTTGACCAAGTCAACACTCTTAACCTACATAAACCAAACTAGCCAAATCCCAAGCTAGATTAATTGAAACCATTGACTCACACCAACCTATGATCAATGATTTAACATGACTTGACTATCAATTGAGCCAAACCTAACCCAATTGGCCCTTTGACCAAAGTTGACCCAATTTGACCTAAATGACCAAATTGGGTCAAATCATGATCTAACCCAAATTAATTAGAACCAATGGCTCAAGTTAATTCCAAATTGATTGTTGAACTTGACCAAAGCCATATAATTGTTTGGCCAATTGAACCTATTCCAAGCCCAAAATTGACCTAAAGGATCAAATTGGCCTAAATCCAAATGAAATCCAAATTAATTCAAAAACACCTATAATCATCTTATATTAACTAATTGAACATGAATCAACCCATAATCCAAGAATTTGGCCAATTTGGTCAAATTGGTCAACTTCCATTTGACCTACATGAATCCAAATGAGCCAAAACTAAATCCAAGCCAAATTAACTCAAAAAAATGAACCAAAATACTTCAAATTATCATTTAAACTTGATCCAAGCCTTGGTTTGACTCAATTTGACCAATTGGTCAACCCAATCTAACCTAGCCCAATTTGACGTACATGGGTCAAATTAAGCCAAACCCAATGGGACCTGATCCAACCCATCTTAAACTCACCTAGTGTTAGCCCAAAATTAACCCAACCCAAATTGGGTCCAATCCAAGGTAATACCCAATGGCTAAACCTCCCCACATCTGATCATACCCAAATGGGAAGGTCAACTCTTCCCCTCTCTCCTTCCACTTTACCCAAATGAGGACTGAACTACCCAGCTCAACCTAAGTGGGTTAGGTTGGCCATGGACCAAGGGGAGGTGAGTTAACTCACCTCCCCTCACCTAGCCAAAACCATTGGACCCAAAGAAGAGGGCTGCTACCTTGAGCCACCAACCAAGCATCCTACAATCCAAATTGAGTCACGTGGAGTTGACACTAACCACTCTGGCTCTTGGATGACAATTGATTGGCTAAAATCAAGGGTTGAATCTCATCCATCTAGGAGCTGAGGGAGGATATACCCCTCATCGCATCCGCATTTTCCAAGCCTCCCCATTGCCATAAACCTTCAACCCAAAATAGGGCAATTTATTTCTGACCCAACTCCCTCAAACCTCCATTGAACTAAAATTAATTTCACCGACAACTTCCCCACACTTTTTCGACCAAGAGAATAGCTTTGAGCCCTCCAACCACTGGAAGTTCCAATTTGATCAATGTCCACTTGCATTTCATCGATTCGTGGCCCTCCAAGAGAATGACAAAGAATCCTCATGCGTGCAGATCAGTAAGGCTTTGTCTCCACTAGAAAAAGCTTTCTCAATCAATTTCTTTATTGGTCTCTAGCTCCGAGGTAATTCCATTAAACTAAAATTTTGTGAATTTTTTCTATGGATTTTTGAAGGAAACGCAATAAATAAGGTAGATCCCTTCAGATCTACCTTGTGAAGGTGTGGGTTGAATCCTGACTCAATCTGATCTCGGGTAAGCTTGAATCGAGTGATGAAAGGTGGATGGTGTCCATCTCTCATTGCTTGGGAGACGATGGATGACACACCATCCATTTCGCATGATTGGAATGAAACATTATGATTATTTGTTAGATTTATCTATTTTGAACCCTTAAGAACCGTTGATTTGATACGCCTCGATCTTAGATCGGAGATAAAAAATGCATCCGCCGCCACCATTAGTGTTGAGTCAAATGGGTTTAAGTAGCAAATCCAGCCACATGAAAAGTGCATCATGTTAGTGGCTATGAACGATGGGATTAGGCTTAATTAATTAGTTTTAGTGGATGAATCTTTGAAACTTCATAACAAATTGTAGAGAATTTGAAAAATTATAAATAAATATTTATTTTGAAGGTATTTCATGGGAGAATCATTTAAATTTAATTCCAATTAATTTCACATAGTAATTAAGGTTTAATTAAGGTTTAATTAAAAAAATTAATTAGCTTAATTACCCCTTAATTACTTGAGTAATTAATCCCAAACTATGTCTGTTAGTTTAATTAGATGACCTCCACCTCCCATAATTTTCTTGGGATTTATTGCTTAGTTATTTAGGGTAATTGACTATTCAAGCCTTGATCACTCTCTAAAATTAATTTGATTAATTAACCTTCTAAATAGTAAAATACATACTTAATTAAGTGCACTAATCACTGTTGAATAGTGAATGGGCAAGGGGACTTGGGTTATGACCCCTTCCTAACCTCTTTCCCTAAGTCCAATTCTCTTTAAAGGGAAATTAATTAAAATGAGAGTAATTTAAAGTATAAATTAATTGGATTAATTAATCAAATTAAAATCATAATCACATTATAATTAACAATGAAATTAAGGGTTCCTCTTTATGTGTTTAATAACATAAAGACCCTTAAGGAAATTATGATTAGCCCATAAGTGTGGGAATATCATAAAATTACTTAATGAGGTTCTTTAGTTTAATTAACTCTTAATTATAAGCCATTTGCATTAGGTCCTTATAGGAGCATTGCAATTTTATTTTTGCACATGTTCATATCATTTATGGCTCATAATTAAGTGGTTAATAAAATTAAAGAAGCAGAAGTAATGGTAATTAATTGATTTAATTAAGGATCCTACTTAACAAACTCATAAGATCCACTTAATTACCTCTCCTAAAACCAATTAAGTTCACCAATCTAGAAATGGGATTAAAATAACAAATGATAACTTTTCCTTTTTGAGTTTAATCAAAATCTTAAATCACAAATTAATAAAGAAACTTTGGTTTTCTTTAAATGGGTTTATTTGATGTGATTGTCCTTAGAATTAGTTTAACTAAATGAACCATGTGTTTATATTTAATTATTCTTTCCAATCACTTTAAATATTGTATGTTAATTGATTTCATGCATTCATGTTTTCAAATATAAATGAATCAAATGAATTTCTTTTATGCAAGCTTGCATGTGTTGGCTTAATTAAACATATGTGTGGCTATTATCACTAATAAATTCAAAACTATTTTTCATAGTTTATAAATCAATTATAATACTTAGAGTGTTGATAATTATGAATATATATAGGATTTGCATGTGTTTATAGCTTAAGCACATCAAATGAAGCTCTCTTTCTTATGATTTACATACGTTTGAACGATAATGAGTATATAGCTTGGACATATCGGGAATACAAGGCTTTAGCTATTCCCAAGGAGGTCATTTGATTTCCTCACTTCTCTGATTTAATAATGCCACATACTCATTTAGTTTCATTGTTTTGTATCTTGGCATTAGAATTTGGATAAAGCTTTAATCCATATGATTAAATAATTCAATCAAATAAAAACACAACTTTCCATTATTCATTTTCCTTTAGTTATTTATACATCTATATATATCTAAGAAAACAAGTATATAGTCTAGACATCTTAGAAATATGAGCTTTAGTTAGCCCCAAGGAGGTCATTTGATCACCACACTTCCTTGATTAATAATGACATGTAATTATGTGATTCCGTCCTTGTGTATCGTGATATTAGAATTTGGATAGAGCTTTAATTTATATGTTTATACAATTCAATCAAAATAAAATATAAATTCCAAACATACACATGCATTCATCATTCAAGTGTGCTAAAATATATTGTATGTATAGATACACTTAGGATTAAATCATATGCATTTTACATGTGATGGAAAGGAAGGACTTAGTATACTTAATGAGATAGTAATTCAATTAGATTAGTCTTAAGAAGCCTTTCATATTGAATAGGATCATTTAAAGTAAACCTAAACTTAAGATTAATTAAAAATATGTAATGAGCCATTCATTAATGAGAATTAAAATAAATTAATATGCTTTAGAAAGTGGCTTAAGATAGGGATAAAAGAGGGCAATCCTGTTTCCTCTCTTTATAACACTTAAATGCTAAATGTAAATCACATGAAAAAAAAATAAAAATACAAGTTAAAATTCATAAACCAATTATGCAACTTCAATTGAAACCCACCATCATGTTAACTTAAATGTTTTCCAAATTTAAAAAAATATAACTCTAATGCTTAAAGAAGACTTACCACACAAGACCTTAATACACACATTAGAATTAAGTCACCACTTCTAGCTTTTTGTTAGGATGGTGTATGATGTGATGTATGTTTTGTTTTATGATGCAATGTTTTAGACTGGATGTTAGGGTGTATGCTTCGTAGAATGATTGATAGGTCATTCTTAGCTTAATCATATTTTTTGCAAGGGATTGTGCTTAAGGGGATGCTTAAAATAAATAAAAATGCTCCCTTTAGAGGTTTCTTAAACCTTTAAGCATAATCTAAGTTAGGACAGGTGGATTTGATTACCCATGTGCAGGGTGCTAAGTCCAAATTATATATATAACTACTTGGGATTATATGTATGTTTAGCTAATCTCTCTTTTGCAGGAGTAGTTAGATTTATTTTTACTATATGAATATAATTTTGCAATAAGAATTAGGATTAGTGCTATGTGAGATTAGGATGAGTAGTGGCTAGAAGGCTTTGTCTTGTGGTGCCCTGTGATGCCTTTGAAGCAAGCACATCCAAATCAAAGAAGGAGCAAACCAAATCAAGAGAAGGAAGGAGGAAGATGGAAGAGTGAAGAATGAAGACCCCATAGCATGTATTCATTCAATAATTATTATTATTTCATATTCTAGTATAAGGGTATAAATTGGCTACCCATATTTCTTCTTTTTTTGGGTTGTGAGCCCACACCTAATATTATTATTTTATGATTTATAAAATTGATTGATGATTTATTTAAATTGTGCATTAGACTGGCATGCTTTATCATTATTTCTTATGATTGATGCTTTAATGTGTGACCTGGATATGATAGGGGATTAGGATAAAATAAATTTTCTACCTAACTAATCACTCATATTTAAATTTTAAACAACTTATAACCTCACCACAAAGCTTAAGCTATACTCAAGATAACTAAATATTTAGCAACCCCTTAGCTGTATGATTGTATGTCTCACATCATGCATATCATCTTGAGTCACTCTTATGAAAATGAGGGCCTCTGTCCTTACACGTATAGAGACCGCTTGACCCATGAGAGCAACCCCTATTGATAGAGCTTCATCCTCTTTTTTTTTGATTTGGCAAATAATCTACTTCATCATGCATCTAGGCATATAAAAATTCCAAAGCCTTTGTCTAAATGATGTGTCAAAAAAATGAAATAAAATTTAAGAAGATTTTGCATTTATAGATTAAGTCATATGCTTATACCACTCATGCTCTAGTCTCTTAGGGAGTGGGTTTAGGACTTTAGTCTCTTTCCAATTAAATAATTACCCTAACTATCTTACAATTCAAAAGACTGGACCACATGGTTTTAAGATAGTAGGAGGATATGTCTAGAAGTCAGATATTTTAACCTCTCTTATGAAGGTAAACCCTAGTGTCCATTGCCACTTAGATTTAGGTGGCACTTTAGCTCATACTAAAGCTCCCTAGATTTAAGATCTGAGATAGCTATTTCGTTCAGGCTTCAAGCATAAATCCTCATCTCTTAGAAATTTCCATAATCTTGTGCTGTTGGATTATCAACCCTGGTAATCTAATAAAATTTCAACTCAAATGAATAACATCTCTTCACTTTCAAAAATATAAAGCCCAATCATAGGGTAGATTGGAATGCCCACTAGTTCTCTTAGTATCACGAGCATTCCCTACTTATTTCCTTTGAATTCCAAAATAAGTCTTCTCCTTGAAATTTTCCAATTGATTTTCTAAATATAATCAATCCTTTGATGGTTTAACCTTGAAATCTTTGGAGAAGATAATTGTCTACTTTACTCGAGAGTATTCTTAGAGAATTTCATTCCCTAAGATATAATTAATGATGGAGGCTTTCCTCCATAAGGAACTTAAGAACTCGATTTAATATAAACCTTGCTTTATTCATCCATGTAAAGCAGGAAAAAAAATCTTTGGTATATTTGAAGACCCATCATGCCTTAGGAGTCCTTATTAGGTGATTAGGTCCATTGAAGTGTGATGCCTCTATTTTTTGAGATAATACATCATACCTTAATGCCATAGTCGATCACATCCATAAGTACCCCGATCTGTGGTGTCCCTCAAATTAAAACACCACAAATGTTTGACTGGGACTTTCTCTCTCCATCTCTAGTAGACAGTTATCATCAACAAGCATTGATAGTAGACTTATATCTTTGTATAAGCCCAAGACTATCTTTCTTTTCATTGGCTCTTTTCTCATTTCATCCTTAAGCATAGGTAACTAGCATCCTTTAGGTTTTAGGACCTAACTCCCATGTAGGTCTTGAGACTCTTATTGGGTCCCCCAATAGGTAATAATAAACTAACTAAAGAAAGGAGATGACCAAGTATAAGTCAAATAGAAGTTGGATTCTCTTATCACTAGCTTGGTAATGTAAGGATTCATTTCATATTTGACAAAATCTTAAAAGAATCCAAAGTAAAAATAAATAAAGCCTTTTGCAAAATTTTCAAAATTCTTTTCAAAGCAAAATCATATGAACTTAATATAATAAAAGTGGCCAAATAAATATCCTCTTTTAAAATAAAAATCAAGTAAAACAAAATCAAAACCTTTTCAAATAAAATTAATTGAACCTCATTTAGGATACTTAAAATTGCTAAGTGAATGTTCCTCATTTCAAAAACATATCAAATAACAAATCTCTTTCATAAACATATTCAAACCCACTTTCAAGAAAAATTAAATGAACCCCATTTAACATACTTAAATTTGTTAAATGAGGGTCCCCTTTTCAAAATCAAAATCAAACATAGCCAAAATATTTTGTAAAACCAACTCCGTTTAACATGCCCATGTTTGTTAAATGAAACTTTTATTTTCAAAAAAAAAAAAATCAAGATAAACAAAATATAATTGAGCGCCATTTGACAGACCCATAATTTTTAAATTGGAGTTCCATTTTCAAAATCAAATCAAAATGAACATATCTATCACACATTTTGAGCTCCATTTAACATACCCATATTTGTTAAATGAGATCTCAATCCTCAAAAAAAAAAAATCACATATTAACAAACAATCAAACATATAAGTGAGCTCTACTTAACATACCTAAATTTGTTAAGTGTGGGTCTCATTTCCAAAAATAAACATCAAACATATATTTGAACTCGACATACATAAATTTTTCAAATAAGAGTTCCCTTTTTCAAACTAAAATTAGATCAACAAATATTAAACACATAATTGAACACCATTTAACATACTTAAATTTGTTAAATGAGAGTTCTTCTTTTCAAATCCAATCAACACATTAAAACATCCAACTAACAATAATCAAACCATTAAGACATAAAGCTTTAAAAAAATTTCAAATATATAATTAAAACCCACTCAGCATACCTAAATTTGCTAAGTAAGGGTTTCCAAAATCTAATTTTAAATAAAAATATACAACAAATACATATCCAAAGGTCTCTCCAAAACATTTGAACCCCACTTAACATACCAAAATTTATGGAATGAGGGTTCCAAATCAAAATCAGAATCCTATGGCAAAGTCTCTCCTCAAATTCCTAAATCTCTCCAATATAATAGCATACCTAAATTTGTTAAGCATGGGTTCAAATTCCAAAAAATAAATCAAAAGTCAACAATTTAAATCGATAGTTCAAGGTAAGAGTCTGATTCGATTCTATTTCAACAAATGCAAAGATACTAGGCTAGTTCTTTCCTCCTTCCTACAATCAGTCTTGGGCCATGTCTTCTAGTAAGGTGATCTTTTAATTCCCATATGGTGTGGATTTGTCTTCGGATTAGGCCATACTCCCCACTACTACACACATGATCCAGTTTGGACGTGGATTTAAGGTAGTCAGAGTCACATGTGATGAGCTAGCCCTCACCACTATCAGTAAGGAGGAGGTGGCAGGCAAGAAGCCACTCCTATGTTTTGATGTGCAGTATGATCCCAAGTTTCTCTCACTGAAGAGGAAGGTCATTATGGTTCCTACACACTTGTCAATGTTAGTGCCAGTACAGTCTGCTACCCCTGCTACAGTTCCAGCGAGGGCTAGCACCACCTCTGTTGTTCCCCATACTCTTAAGGGGAAGGCTATCTTAGCCTCTGAGATAGTCTCTTCCACCTTCGAGGTTGGTACTAGCTCCCACTGCACCCGCTCACTAAGACACAACAATACAATAAGAACCGAAAGATTAAGAAGCATTATGAGGGAGCGGCAGGTGATGATGATTCCTCTCACATGTGGAGGGTTCCCCTGTGAAACCTCTCCAGTGGTGGGTTCCAACCTCTCGACTTAGAAGAGAAGGATTACTACAGATCTGCATCCCCATCACTTGGAGAGTTTGAGACACCAACTAGGGATAAGAGGAAGCCCTATGCCAGTCTCCGTCCATTCTTCACAGAGTCGATAGAGCATATGGATGCTCGGAGTTCGGCTTACTACATGATTTGAGGAGTCTAATCCTTAGGAGCATCAGGGGTTAGATTCATAGAGAGAGAGCCACTGAGGTTAGATTTGCTGCCCAAGCGGGAAAGCAAAAGAGGAGGAGGTATGAGTAGCCTGCTTTGATATATATTTTCGATGCATGTTGTTAGAGGTCATTCGGATCATAGTTCTCACCATGTCGAGGAGCTCTTTGAAAGGGAGAGGTGGTGTCCTTATCCACCTTTCTCACCCACCTCATCATCAAGTTAGCATCCATAGTCCCCAGGCGCCCAGCACGGAGAGAGACCCTCTCCTTTGGTGATCCGATTATGGCCTAAGGATCTCACTCCATCCATTCCTCCCATTGAGGTGAGGTCAATCGACCTTACCCCCATGGTTAGGAAGGTGACCCAAGATCGTCATGGTCGCTCCACCTTCATAGTTACTAGAGGAAGAGAGGATAAGGGATACCGACATAATCCCCATGTCAGTGGAGTCAGCTAGGGAGTGCACCTTTCTAGCATAGAGCATTCAGTGCATATAGTCTGTAGAGCATAGTCCAGTGGTTAGTCAGCAGCTAGCCTATTTTCTAGTAGAGCCAGATAGGGTAGATGACCACTACTTAGATGACATCATAGAGGACTACTATGCTACAATCACGTAGATTGTTGGCAGTGAACATTCAGATCAGGATGAAGGTAGAGTTTTCTTTGACCTTGATGAGGATGACATGTTGGACAACATAGTTGAAGTCCACATGGTCGACACTCGAGGATCCTTGCAAAGGGAACAACATAGTCAAGAAGGTACTGTGGTTGAGGAAGGAGACACCTCTCACTCAATGCAACACCTCTTTACTAGCTTTAGTAGAAGGATGACCAGATTAACATGATGGAGAAGAGGGCAGAAGAGTTAATGGTAGTGGTCTTAATATTGTAGAACCTAGCCCCAGTCTCACAGCCTTCTCATATGGTAGCCGGCTGGCCAGAGTTGGTGCATACCTTAAATCGTCCTAGGAGCACTACTGCGGGTGATGATGATGTTGGTATTTTGCATTGGAAGGTCACAGATATCACCTCCATGCATGAGAAGGATATTAAGCATATGGTTCAACAGCAGGTGAAGGAGGTGTTGGCGCAAGCCAGGGGGAGCTTATCCATTCCCAAGAGTAGACCTTACCTAGAGGAATTCGATGTAGTTCAATACTCCAAGGGTTGTATGCCACCTTCCTTCAGGACCTTCGATGGCAGTGGGAACCCACAATAACATATTGCACACTTCAGAACTAGCTGCTGCAATGCAGTGGTAGTGACACACTCCTATTTAGAACTTTCATCAGCAGCTTAGTAGGGGTTGCATTTGATTGGTACATGAACTTTCTAATGGTTTGGTGAAGACTTTTGTTCAGTTAGAGTATCTCTTCTTCAAGAGATTCATAGAAGCCTAGCAGAGAGTGACTATAGGTGACCTCATTATAGAAAAATCGAAACCCCATGAGTCCCTTATTGATTACATTCTTAGGTGGCACAACCTGAGCATGAAATCCAAATCACAGCTATCCGAATAACATGCCATTGGGATTCTGCTCAAGAATATCCATGGCCTAGATGCCTTCATATTTAAAGGCTTTACCATCAAAATATTTGAGAATTTAATCAACAAGGTGGCTAGCCTATAAAAGGAAGTCAAACAGTTTCCCTTCTTGGACCAATCACCTAGCCCAAGATGCAGAAGGTGTTCGAGAAGATGCTAAGGACAGTTATGTTAGTGGACAGAGGGAAGCAACCAACTAGAGTTTACTATGAGAGGCCATGAGCTCAGTAGCCTCCTTTGCCACTCCTCTTCCACCACCTCATCCATTATATCAGCCACCACAATGCCCGGCTTACCGCCATAGCATCTACCCCGGTATTCATAACCATCACCAGGTAGCTATTTTCCACCCACTCTTGCTAAAAGACTCAGTAATCCATACTCATTCAAGAGGGAGGTAGTCAGAAAAATCTTCAAGAACCTCTTGAAGAAACCTAACTTTTAGGTACCAAAGCCTAAGAGGCCGAAGGAAGTAGGCAAGAGTGATGATCTTAGCTATTTCTCCTACCACCGCATGTTAGGCCATGTCTTAGAGGATTGTATTACTTTAAAGACTGGCTTGAGCATAGCTACA
This sequence comes from Cymbidium sinense, assembly GCA_021442155.1. Taxonomy (NCBI): domain Eukaryota; kingdom Viridiplantae; phylum Streptophyta; class Magnoliopsida; order Asparagales; family Orchidaceae; genus Cymbidium; species Cymbidium sinense. Next base: position 46,205,196 of record CM038224.1, on the reverse strand, counting down.
AGTAGGGAGCCATAGTTATCCCTTAGGAATACTTTTTAGAACAACCACCCAGTTTTGTTAGAGTAATCCATGGGGATACTTCTGATCATCTTAAGACCAAAGAAGGTCGGGATATTTCATTATCCTATACCTCTAAAAAAAATCATTTTTAAGATTAAGAAACTTTCCTTAGGTGACTGAAGAAGCTTAAACCTCCAATACCAATGAAGGTTTATTAGTTGCAAAGAATAACTCAGGGAGGGTGGTAGCCCAACAGTAACAGTAGCAGCCTACCATACTTTCCTGGGATAGATCAGCATAACCACCATCTGAGTCCAGCACTCCCTCCACCGTTGCTACTACTACTTCTTTTGTTAGCTCCTCTTCTACTGGCAGGAACATTATATTTATAGATAATTGCAATAAATCCTTTACTCCACTTATTTTACTTGATTTTATCATGTACCTCCACCCAAATTAAAAAAATCAATAAAGAAAGCTGATTCCACTTATATTTTTTCTACTTCTGATGCTATTGATGTCTTTCTTATAGAAAGTCTCTTTGATTAAAATAATAATGATAGCTCAAATAGTTCTGATCTATTTCTTTTTGATTTAGAGTCAGTTTTTCCATCGATGAATCATTCTGGTTCCCCACTTGAGATTGACTTGGAGTCATCCGACCCGTACGAGAAGCTGTAGGTATACGATGAGCAGGTAGAACATTCTATGAGCTCATTATTCCAAGAAGTCACTGAAGTCAACCTACGTAGTGGTGAAGTTCTACCTCCAAGGGTAGCACCTCAGGATAAGGGTAAATAAGTCATTAGTTTCAATGAGCAGATAGCCCCTCCACAAGATACTCCACCTATGAATATGTTTATGGAGGACCAGCCTAGAGTTGATTACAACATCCTAGCTCATCTTAGAAAGTTTTCAGCTAAGTTAAGCATATATGACACCCTTGTCTTATCCAAAGAGATGAGAGAATCTCTAACAAGGCTTTACTTGATCCTGAGATATGCTTAGCTCAACTGACCTCTACTGGAGAGGAGGCACACTACTCAAAGGACATCTTAGGAGTTACATTTAGCGATGAAGACTTACTTCTAGGGATGATCAAGCATAACCATCCTCTTTACATTATGGTGGATATTGGCAGATATAGGCTATCCAGAGTTCTAGTAAACCCAGGTACATCAGTCAAAATTATGAGTCTAAGAACCCTTGGCTACTTGAGGATCGACATCTCTAAACTCTAAAAGGGGAGGATGATGTTGAAAGGTTTTAGTGAACAAGCCAAGAGGACCTTAGGCTCTATAGTGTTGCCATTGGAGATAGATGATTGGAAGACTGATGCCAAGTTTCACTTTATATACTCAAATAATCTTTCAATGCTTTGCTAAGGAGACTGTGGATACACGAGAATAACATGGTTCCATCCCTCTACATAGTGCATGAAGTTTATGAGAGGTGGGATCGAATATTGTGTCAAAGGATATCTCAAACTATTTACAGTTCATGAGGTCAGGATATATGAGGATGCAGCCTACTACCTCCCCCAAAATTGAAAAGTCTATTCTCACAAACTTAGTCAAAATCCCCATGTGGGATAGAAAGAAAGAAAAGAAAAATAAAGAGAGAAAGGAAAAGAAAATAAAAAAATAAAATAAAAGGGAGTGAGAAATAGACTTAGGGGAGGTTGTAGAGTCTGAGATTAGATTCCACTCACAGTTCATTACTACATTCGAATAAGTGGGTAGGGTGAGCTGACCTCCACCAAGATGAGGAAGAGGCCAGTCTAGAGGCAGTCCCATGGGTGGAAGACTTCCTTATTGGCCACCCAATATTTGATATATCCCAGCCACTAGAAGTATACTTGCTATCCATATAGTCTTAGAATATAGTTCAGAGGATGAGTCTTATATGGTTAGCACACTAGTCAGCTTAGTAGCAGATTCCTTTAAAGGTCACACTTGAACTGGACATTGATAAAGATTGAGCTCCAAAGCAAAGAATAAGTATATCCAAGTCTCTATGTGAGATTGTTAGGCATCAATTGGGAGCCTTAGATCTAACCCCACTTTCCTCACATAATATTGAGGGTTTTATAGTTAAGGAAGCCCTTAAGTCATCCACAGATATGAAGACTCAGAGGTTCTTTCTGTGAGCATCATCCTCAAGTCCATAAGTTTATGTAGAACTTAAGGATGATTTATATAATGATTTAATAGAATTACCTTTTGATTGGTACTTACATTTTGTTCATAATTTAGCAAAAAATAGGTTAATCCCAAATACTTGGGTCAGACTACTTTGAAAGAATATGGAACAACAAATGCTAGAACTCTTAATCAAGACTAGATCTAGATTTGTGTTGCCGATGATGATGATTACTACTTAGTCATCACCAATAATTTAGAATTTAATAGGTTCTTTTCAAATCATATTAACTAATATAAGAAAGTGAGCTTAGAAACTTTAGATGATCTGGATAATTTTCAAGTCAAAGAAGCGCAACTGGAGTTCAAGGAAGAAATAAAGTCAACCATCGATGAGCTCAAAGAAATTAACCTAATGATTGAAGTCAATCCACATTAGTCATACATTAGTTCCTTGTTGAATGAAATTGAAACTAATGACTTAGGCTACTCATTGAGTTTAAGAACTTCTTTGCATGGAGTTATGAAGATATGCCTGGATTGGCTCTTGACATAGCTATTCATAAAGTAGCAATAGAGCCTAATGCTAATCCTATCAAGCATGCTCCTAGATGCATGCGATTAGACATTGTACAATAGGTCATTTCTAAAGTCAAGAAATTGATTGATGTTGATTTCATCCAGAAGAAAAAACACCTCACTTGGTTGGCTAGTGTCATCCCGATTAATAAGAAGAATGGCCAAATTTGCATATGCATCGAATTTCAGGATCTAAATAAGGCATGTCCAAAAGATGAATTTCTACTACCAATACTAGAGTTGATGGGGGACATTGTCTTATCTAATACAGTCTTTTCTTTCATGGATGGCTCATTTGGATATAATCAAATAAAGATGGCCAATGAATATAAAAGGAACACTGCCTTTAGAATCCCGATCAAAATCTTTTGCTAAAAGTTCATGCCTTTTGGCCTTAAAAATATCGGTGCCACATACCAGTGAGCCATGACTCGAATATTTGATGAACTCATTCATCACCAAGTTGAATTCTATATCGATGATCTCGTTGTTGAAAGAAAAGAAAAAAAAACCATCTCTTTGACTTGAGAGTAGTTTTCAAATGATTAAGATAATTTAACCTCATAATGATCCCCCTGAAGTGTGTATTTAGAGTGCCTTCAGGGAAATTCCTTGGGTTTGTTGTCTAACATCGTGGAATCAAAATTGATAGAAAAGATCAAAATGATATTAGAAATGCCACCTCCTAAAAGTTTAACTCAACTCAGATCATTCCAAGGGTGGTTTGCATATCTAAGATGTTTTATATCCAACCTATTAGGGAGATGCCAGCCATTCTCAAAACTTGTCAAAGAGGATGCCAAGTTCAAGTGGGATGATAAGTGCTAGCATGCCTTTGAAGACATCAAGCACTTCCTGATGATGCTGCAAGTTCTAGCAGCCCCTATCCTAGGAAGCCCTCGATACTCCACACTACTATATTAAATGACTCCCTTGGCACTTTGTTGTCCCAAGCCAATGAAGAAGGGAATGAAAACACACTCTACTACCTCAATCATTGTGTAATCCCTACTGAGAGGAAATTATCCACCTATTGAGAAGCATTGCTTTGCTTTAATCTTTGCATCCCAAAAGCTATGACATTACATGCTTTCTCATAAAGTGAATTGGATCCCTATGATCAATCCACTATAATATCTCATGACACGACTGACACTATCCATATGGTTGGCACGATGGTCCATGATTGTATTGCAGTTTGACATCACTTTTGTACCTCTCTATTCGGTGAAAGGGTAAGCACTTGGGAATTTCATAGCAGCGCACCCACTTCTTGCTGATTCTCTGATTAATGATAACCACCTAGATGAACAAATCATGAACTAAGGTGACACTAGCATTCACCGCTGGGAGATATACTTTGATGGTGCGGCTTCCTCTCAAAGAGGAGTAGAACCATAATCTACTCTTCTAGAAAAGAAAAGGGTAGGAATAGTTCTCCTAACTCTAGATCTTGATATGATGAGATTCTCATATCATCTAGCCGATATTTGCACCAATAACAAAGCTGAATATGAGGTTATGATTGCTGGTCTAGAGTTAATCATCTTGCTAAGCATCCAAAACATTAACATCTTTGGAGATTCCTAATTAGTGCTCAGCCAAATCATTGGGTCTTACAATGTCCTAAAGCCTAAGCTCCATCACTACAACAAGTACACCATGGAGTTGCTGGCCCAAATCCCAAAGGTTACTATCTATAAGATCCCTCAAGGAGGAAATGCCATAGCAGATGCTTTAGCCAAACTTACTAAGGGGTTGGCATGTCTAGAAGATTAATCTATATCAATAGAGGTCCAAAATAGGTAGTCTTGCCTAATATTGAACTCATCGAAAAGTACTCTATTAAAGGGGAGGTTGCTATTGTCAAGAAGGATGAGAGGTATATTGAAGGCAACCATTCACGGATTACCTAAATAAAAGCAAACTACCTCAAGAGAAGTCATAAGCTCATTAGATGAACTAAAGACCACTTTCCTATGCCCTCATGGATAGTATCTAATACCGATGATCCTTCGATCATATGTGGTTATATTATTTAGACAAGCACGAAGCCCATAAGATTATGACCAAAGTACACTCGAGATTATGTGGAGCTCACCAATTTGGTCCTAAGATGAAACCAAAGATCAAGAGCCTTAAATACTACTAGTCGTTGATGATCATAGATTGCATGGATGTAGCTAGGAGATTCCATCAATGCCAAATACATGGATGGGTCCTACATCAACCACCCAACATTGACCTTGTGTCTATTTGAGTGTTAAGATACTAACATAGTGGGTCCGATCAATCCTCCTTCTTCCAAGGGTCATTGATTTATTCTAGATGTCACTGAATACTTTTCCAAATGGGTAGAGGTGATCCCACTCAGAGAGGTCACAACTCAATATGTGCTCCAATGTTTTAGGAACCATATCATATATAGATTTGGGGTGCCTTACCGAATTATATCCGATAATGGTACTGCATTCAAGAGCACCAAGATCAACAACTTTGCCCAGAGACGCAACATAGATTAGAGATACTCTACCATCTATTATCCGAGAGAAAATAGCTTAGCAGAAGCCTTCAATAAAAATCTCATCTAAGTACTCAAGAAGACACTTGATGACAATAAATGACAGTGGCATGATCAATTAGTTGAAGCTTTGTGGGCCTACGCACTACCTACAGAACTCTAACTCAATCTACCAATTTCTTCTTATGTATGGTTCTAAAGTCATTCTACCATTAGAAGCCAACTGCTATAACTAAGGATAGTTGTGGGTGCCAAGTTACGATTAGAAGAGCTCGAAGGTTTGGAGGAGAGATGCCTACGGGCATACCAAAATCTCAAGTTGTACAAAGCCAAAATGATTCAAGCTCATAACAAGTTGGTTCACCCTAGAGCTTCTCAAGTAGGAGAGCTTGTGTTAGTTCTAAGGAGACCGATTATTGCCCATCGCAAGATGGGAGCTAGTTTGAACCTACTTAAGAAGACCCTTTTGCCATAGAGAAAGCCTACCAAGGAGAATCATACCAACTTATCAATCATAATGGAGAGTGCCCAATGCTTACAATCAACGAGCTCTACCTAAAGAAAAATTATCCATAAAAATTATGATTGAAAACAATTATCATCAATGAAAATTTCATTTCAAATTTGATCGCTTTAAATTGAAAACATTTATGTCTACGAACCCACCATAATGTGTTTAGGGTAGGTGTAAGAAGCCCAAGTGATGTCCTATCCTTATCAACATAACACAAATAAAAATTACACGCAAAACACATATCTTTTATCTCGGGCTACTTTGAGGAGATAACAATAATCACTTAGAATCGCTCGGGTTGATTCACTACTTAGCTAGTGTGTCACCCTTCTTTCTTAGAGGATGTAAGTCTTGCTTTCTTCTACCCTTTAATCGACGAGTGTCTTGTTAGTACGGTAGGCCTTACTGTGTGACCGATAAGCTACCTCAAGATGGCTTCATTTAAGAAGATGTAAGTTTACTACACTTTCTTCTTGGATTAGCCTTCATGCTTGGATTAGATCAAGTTTGTTTGAGGTTAAGGGTATGCCCTAAGTCTAGGTCTAGTATGGGACTAGCCTTCATGATGCTCATTTCCTCCTGACTACTTTAAGTCTGGGTCTAGTCCTTCTTCGGGACTCCCTACTTAGTAGTCGCCCTAAGTCAGATAGCATATGTCCCGCCAATGATAGATTATCCCAATGATCAATTTTGTCGGTGAAGATGTAAGTATGCTACACCTTCTTCTTAGTTTGATCATCGCACACTGATGGGCACCTTAGGTTGGTTGGCGCTATGTATCACCCGGTGGATACACCCTCATAGATAAGTGCTACACTTTCTCCTTGAGTTAGCCACCGTACACCTATAGGCTTTCTTTTCAGGGATTAGAATAATGCCCCTAGCGGTACCTCCTCTGTGGGCACTCTATTTGGATCACGTCCTTTGTGACCCCATTTAGACACTACCTGGGTTACTACTGGATTGGAAAGTTCCCCTTTCCTAGTAACCACCCCTATGGTTGGAGAATTCGTACTACGAATTTGTAATTTTTCTTTGGTCTAGTAAATCTGAGATAGGTCAAGGCCAACATAGCTCCTTCTTAGTGTGGTCCCTTGTACACTGACAAGGTCCACACTAACATATACATTGGCTTGTGGATCAGGAGGACAACCCTAGTGGTACCTTTTCCCAAGCAGGCATCCTATCTTTAGGGCAATGTCAGCAAGACTCCTATAGAAATCGTTTGGCTACTCTTGAGTTGGCATAAGTCCCCACCGACACTCACTCTATAGTCACCTTAGGTCACTCAATTTATTATGCTACCAATAAGTCACCCCAGTGGTTGTTCCCCGCTTTGAAAGATGTATGTCTGCTACGCTTTCTTCTTAGCACGATCATTGCACACCAAAAGGAAACCTTTAGGTTGGATAGCTTTACCCTATAGCCGGTAGACTACCCCTTTGGATTTGTAAATATGAGATAGGTCAAGGCCGATATAGCCCCTTCTCAGTAGATCCATCGCACACCGATAGGGTTCATAAAATGAATCAAACTAAATCAATTCAAACAAACCATATCAAATAAAATAAAATTAAAATGAAATTAATTCTGCTCTTGGGTTGATATATGTCCCCAGCAGTACTCACTCAGTAGTCGCCTTAGGTCGGGTTCAATTTATTACACATCTAATAGATAACCCCAACAGTTGTTCCATGCTTTGGAAGATGTAATTCTATTATGCATTCTTCCTAGCATGACCATTGCACACCAAAAGGCAATCTTTAAGTTGGATAGCTCTACCCTATAGCTGGTAGACTACCCCTTTGGATTTGTAAATTTGAGATAGGCCAAGGCCGATATATCCCCTTCTCAGCCAGTCCATCGCACACCTACAAGATCCATAAGTTAAATCAATCCAAATTAAATCAATCAAATTTAACCGAGCTCATATCCCTGATAGATATGCCCTTAATCCAAATCAAATTAAACCCAATCTAATTTTCCCCAGTGGAGTTAAATCACACCAACCTCCCGAGTGGAGCCATAACAAATTAAAACAAATTAAACTCGATTTTGGTCCCAGTGGATTCAAGCTTATATTCTTAGTGAATATGCTCCTGAATCAAAACATAAACTAAAACAAATCAAATTCAAGCTTGTATCCCCAACGGATCTCCCCTCCATGAATCAAATCAAATAATTTAAAAAAATTAAATCAAATATTCATCCCCATTGAATACATACCAAAATAATTGAATTAAATCTTTATCCTTAGTAGATTTCTCTTTCGTGCCCTTGGCATGAGGTGAGTTGCATTGCACTAAGTTCGTGATTCTATCTACCTCTCGAGTTTAGGTGTAGATCATTTTCGTTAGTGCCTACAATCTTTTGGACATTGTTGATCTCGTCAACACTAACACATGCAATATGCCTTGTCAATTACACCACACCTATTGGGGGTCCTTCTGTTGACCTCACTTTTGGAGCGAGGATTCAATCTCCTCTTCTTAGATTTAGGAGTCTTCTAGATACTAAGACTTTCTTAATCATAAGACACTTCTAGTAATTAGGTGAATGCTTAACCTAAGCCTAGAGATTTAGAAGGGTTAGTCATAGGATTAGGCTATGCCTTAAGACCTAGGGAGACTTACCTACCCTTTGGCCTAAACCTAATATATGCCTACCTCTTTGGCCTAAACCAAACCCCAAATTCAATTCATCCAAATCCAAATCTAAATCTAAACCCAAATAAAATGATTAAAACCTATAACCAATTCCAAACCATAATCAAACCAAATCAACCCTTCCTAAGCCCTATGATTTTATTCTATGGACTTAGCCTTAATCAAATCCAAATTCAATTGATTTTCTCAAAATCAATTCATCCCCTCAATCAATTTATCAAAATCTACAATTAAATCAACTAAATCATAATCAAATCAAACCAAACATATCCTAAGACATATGATTCAATCCTTTGGACATAGCCAAATTCAATTGATTTTCTCAAAATCAATTCAACTCTCCAATCAACCGATACCAAATCTACAATCAAATCAACCAAAACAAAATCCAAAACCAAATTAAAACCCATCTTAAGCCCTATGATTTAATCCCATGGGTTTAGCCAAATCACCTTCAATTCAAACTAAAATCAATTGATTTTCTCATGAATCAATTATTCTTCAGTCATCCTCCCAAAAATAAATAAAATCTTTAATCATCAAGCCAAAATCAATTCAATCAAATCAAGCCCAGCTCAACCCATTTGACTTGAAATATCTAAATGAAACAAGATCCATTTGAACCCAAATCCATTACAATCAAAGCTATAACTCAATCCTAAATCCATATATAAATTCAACTAAACACAATTCAACCAAAAATTGACTCAACTAAACCCAATAGGCTCACTTGACCCAAAGTGACCTAAAAGACCTATTTGAGCCAAGTTTCAATGCAATCCAAATTGGATTGAACTAAGCCTACCAAAGCCTCCTATGATGATTGTTGATTACCCTAGGTTGATCAATTATCATCAATTGGGTCAAACCAAGTCAACTTGGTCATTTGATAAAGTCAACACTCTTAACCTACATAAGCCAAACTTGCCAAATCCCAATCCAAGCTAAATTAATTGAAACCATTGATTCACACCAACCTCTAATAAATGATTGAACATGACTTGACCATCAATTAAACCAAACCTATCCCAACTGGCCCTTTGACCCAAGTTGACCCAATTTGACCTAAAAAACTAAATTGAGTCAAATCATCATCTAACCCAAATTGATTACAACCAATGGCTCAAGTTCATTCCAAATTGATTGTTGAACTTGACCAAAGCCATAATTGAACTTAATTGATCCATTTAACCCAAATTAACCTAAAGGGTCAAATTAGTCTAAATCCAAATCAAATCCAAATTAATTCAAACCAACACCTATAATCATCTTATATTAACTAATTAAATATGAATCAACTCATAACCCAAGCTAATTTGGTCAAATTGATCAACTTGACCCATTTGACCTACATGAATCCAAATGAGCCAAAACTAAATCCAAGGCAAATTGGCCCAAACCAATTGAACCAAAACACTTCAAATCATCATTTAAACTAGACCTAGGCCTTGGTTTGACTTAAGATGCCAATTGGTTAACCCAATATAACTTAGCCCAATTTGACCTACATGGGTCAAATTAAGCCAAACCCACTTGAACCTAGCCCAAACCCAATGAGACCTGATCCATCCCATCCTAAACTCACAAAGGGTGAGTCCAAAATCAACCCAACCCAAATTAGGTACAATCCAAGTCAACACCCAATGGATAAACCTCCCCACATTAGATCATACCCAAATGGGAAGGCCAATTCTTCCCCTCTCTCCTTGACAACCACTACTTACCCAAATGAGGACTTGACCTACCCACCTAGCCTAAACCAAGTGGGTTAGGTCAGCCATGGACCAAGGGGAGGTGAGTTAATTCACTTCCCCACAACTAAAATAATTGGACCTAAAGAAGAGGGTTGCCACCTTGAGCTCCCAACCAAACTGAGCCACATAGAGTAGACACTACACTCGACCTTCCATGATGGACAGGTGAATCATCCCTCTGATCCAAGGAGGGAATATACCCCTCATTTCAAGCCAAAATGATCACTCAAACTCTTAGAGAGCTTCAGAGAGAATATTTGAAATCCCTAGAGCATTCTCCAAGCCTCGAGCCTCCCCATTATCAAAAAGTTTCAACCCAAATAGGTCAGCCTCATTTCTGACCTAACTCCATCAAACCTCCATAAAACTCAAATTAATTTCACCCACACATTTCCCATACTCTATCGAATAAGAATAAATCACCTCTTGAGCCCTCTAACCACCAGAAGTTCAAATTTGATCAATGTCCATTAGCATTTTGTTAGTTCATGGCCCTCTGAGTGAATGATAAGGAATCCTCATCCGTGTTGATCAGTAGGGCTTCATCTCCACTAAACGAAGCTTCCTCAATTGAATATTCCACCGGTCTATAGCTCTGGTGAGGTAATTCTATTAAACAGAGCTTTGGTGAATTTCTTATGTGGCTTTTTGAAGGAAATTTGTATGTCATGCAAATCCAACTAATAGATCCCTTTGAATTTATCTCATGAAGTTGTGGGTTGAATCTTAACTCAATCTGAGCTCGGGTGAGCTTGAATTGAGCAATGAAAGGCGGACAGTGTAGGTCTCATGTCGCTTGAGAGACGATGGATCATGCACCATCCATTCTGCATGATTAGAATGGACGGTCAAGATTATTCATTAGATTTTTCCAATTTTAATCCCTTAAGAATTACGAGTTTGATCTACACCTTCCTATATTAGACCAAACGGAGATGAAAGCGCATTTGCCACCAACCATGTTAGTGCTGAGTCAGGCAGGTTTAAGTAGGAAATTCTATGGCATCACGACAATGGCCCGCATGGTGCCGATGGGATTAGGCTTAATTGAGTTATTTTAATGGTTGAATCTTTGAAAATTCATAACAAATTATAGAAAAATCAAAAAAATACAAGTAAAAACATATTTTGAAGGTATTTTAGAGGAGATCATTTAAAATTAATCCCAATCAATTTTGAACAATAATTAAGGATTAATTAAGGTTTAATCACAAGCTTAATTAGATTAATTATCCCTTAATTACTTGAGTAATTAATCCCAAACTTTGTGTGTTAGTTTAATGGGATGACCTCCTCCCATAATTTTATTAGGATTTATTGCTTGGTTAATTAGGGTAATTGACTATTCATACCCTAATCACTCTCTTAATTAATAACCTCCCAAATAGTAAAAAAAATGATTAATTAAGTGCACCAATCATTGTTGAATAGTGAATATGCAAGGGGAATGGGGTTAGGACCCCTTCCCAACCAATTTTTCTTAGTCAATTTATCTTTAAAAGAAAATTAATTAAAATGAGAGTAATTAAGAGTTCAATTAGTTAATTAAGTAGCTTAATTAATCAAATTAAAATCATAATCACATTAGATAATTAAAAATGAAATTAAGGGTTCCTTTTTATGTGTTTAATAACATAAATACCCTTAAGAACATTATGATTAGCCCATAAGTGTAGGAAAATCATAAAAGTACTTAATCAGGTTCTTTAATTTAATTAACTCTTAATTATGAGCCATTTGCATTAGGTTCTTGTAGGGGCATTGCAATTTTATTTTCTCACATGTTCATATCATTTATGGCTCATAATTAAGTGGTTAATCAAATTAAAGAAGCATAGATAAGGATAATTAATTAATTTAATTAACTCATAAAATCCACTTAGTTACCTCTCCGTATACCAATTAAGTTCACTAATGTGGGAATGGGATTAAAACAACAAATGATAACTTTGTCTCTTTGAGTTTAATCAAAATCTTAAATCACAAATTAATAAAAAAACTTTGGTTTTCTTTAAATGGATTTATTTGATGTGACTGTCCTTTGGAATTAGTTTAATTGAATGAACCATGTGTTTATATTTAATTATTCCTTCCTAATCACTTTAAATGTTGCATGCTAATTGATTTCATGCATTCATCTTTTCAAATATAAATGAATCAAATGAATTTCTTTTATGCAAGCTTGCATGTGTTGGCTTAATTAAATATATGTGTGGCCATTATCACTAATAAATTCAAAACTATTTTCCAAAGTTTATAAATCAATTATAATACTTAAAGTGTTGATAGTTATGAATATATATAGGATTTTCATGTGTTTATATCTTAAGCACATCAAATGAAGCTCTCTTTCTTATGATTTACAAATAGATTTACATATGTTTGAACAATAATGAGTATGTAGTCTGGACATCCCAAGAATATGAGGCTTTAGCTAGCCACAAGGAGGTCGTTTGATTACCTCACTTCATTGGTTTAACAACGACACATACTCATTTAGTTTCATTCTTATGTATTTTAGTATTTGAAACTGGATGGAGCTTTAATCCATAAGCTTAAATAATTCAAACAAATAAAAACACAACTTTGCATGATTCTCTTACCTTGAAGTAAACCAAATCAAGAGAAGAATGGAGGAAGATAGAAGAGTGAAGAATGAGGACCCCCGTAGCACGTATTCATTCAAATTGTAATTATTTTTTCATATTTTGGGTTGTATAAGGGTATAACTCGGCTATCCATATTTCTTATTTTTTGGGTTGTACGATAGAGCCTGACCACACCAGCCTCTTATTCTTTTATGATAGTTATAAAATTGGTTGTTGACTTGTTTAAATTGTGCATTATAATGGAATACTTTTTTATAGTTTCTTACGATTGATACTTTAATGTGTGGCTGGATATGGTAGGCTCTTAGGATAAAATAAATTTTTTACCTAACTAATCAGTCATAATTAAATTTTAAACAACTTATAACCTCACCATAAAGCTTAGGCTATAATCAAGATAACTAAAAGATTTAGCAACCCCTTAGTTGTATGATTATATGTCTAACATCATGCATGTCATCTTTAGTAACTCTTTCAAACATGAGGGCCTCCATCCTTACACATATAGGGATCACTTGACCCATGAGAGAAACCCTTACTGATAGAGCTTCACCCTCTTTCTCTTTTAATTTGGCCAATAATCTACTTCATCATGCATCTAGGCATATAAAAATCCCAAAACCTTTGTCGAAATGATGTGTCAAAAAATTAAATAAAATTTGACAAGATTTTGCATTTATAGATTAAGTCACATGCTCATACCACTCATGCTCTAGTCTCTTAGGGAGTGAGTTTAGGACTTTAGTCTCTTTTCAATTAAATAACTAACCAACTATCTTGCAATTCATAAGAAAAGATCACATGGTTTTAAAATCATAGGAGGGGTTAGCTGGCGGCCACTCTAACCAGTTATAAGTCTAGAAGTCAAATAGTTTATCCTTTCTTGTGGAGGTGAATCCTTATGTCCATCTATCATTTAGATTTATGTCATATTTTAGCTCATACTAAAGCTCCCTAGATTTAGGATCATATGTAGTTATTTTTTTCGGGCTACAAGCATAAATCCTCACCTCTTAGGCATTTTTCCAATATCGTGTTGTTGGATTATAAGCCCTAGTAGTCTAATAAAATTATTTAATTTATTAACACAGAAAACCATTTGATAGACAACTTAACAAAATCATTGAATTTTTTTGAGAGGTTTAGTTTCCATAGATGATGGTTAGGGGTGATAAAACCCAATGCTTAGGAGTTTGAATTTTCTTTTTGTACACTACTGTGTTGATGCCTTAATTTTTTTAGATGCATTTTTGTCATATTTTTTTGTTTTGTTTCTTTATTATTTCTTTAATATTTTGCATAGTTTTGTTGTTCCCTCAATTTTATTTTTCTTTTTTGGGCCAAAACTAAAATTTTTACAATTGTATTGTATGATTGGACTATTTAAGATCATCAAAACTGAATGGGATGATTGATTGGATGATCCATTGTCAAATAAATCATATCAAATGATTCATGATCATATTGTATGATATGTTTATAATGGTATAATTTACCAAGTCAAACTAGCCATTTTATTGAACACTAGGATGATTAAGTTGCTTAATCATACTGCATAATTTTCTAACCATATTGTACAATTGAATCCATCAACATAACATTTATACAACCAATGAGACAATCTAAATCATAATGGATGATTCTTCAATCATACTGTATGATTGATTTAGATAAATATAACCATTCAGTTGATCATTGTGATGATCCCAACTATATTGTGATGCCTTTGTTTATACTGTACTATTGAACATGGAGTCTATAAATTACCCGCATTTCTCATTTCTTCTCACACAATCCTTCTTTTTTCTTCACTCTAACTTCCTTTCTTGAGTTTTTATGTGTGTAAGAGTAATTCAAATGGACATGAAGAGAGCATGAAACATCTAGCAAGAGAATAACTTCTAATATGAGGATGAGGAAGCTACTTACAAAAAATATAAGGAATACTAGATTATTGACTCAAAGCCACTCATCCAAGATAAGTCATCCATTCCTATTCTAATCTTTCTGAAAGCACCAATCTTCAATTTCTAATTGTTTACTTCATGAGCCCCATCTCTTTTGAGACTAATTCTGATGATAAAAAACATATATTCAAGTGGCACTAACTGATTTTATTCAAGTGATGTTAGAAATTCTTCAAACTAAGATTCTTCAATCAAATTTAAAAAGCTAAAGCTGTTGGACTTGAAATAGTTGGAAATTTTTAGAACTTTCAATACTAAAGAAAATAAGAGCTGAATAAAATAAAGTTAATGGCTTAATCATTTTAAAATATTTCATTTAAATTTTTTTATATTTTTCTATATTTTAAACTTATATTATTCTTTAATTATTCTTTGAATTATCGTTTGTGGATAATCTAAATCACTTACATGAGTTTAATTATTATCTATTGTGCTTTCAAGTAAGAAAAATATATTTCACACTTTATTTAATTATTTCCATATTAATTACATTAATTATTCATTTATTTTCTGTGAGAATAAAACTACTAAACAATTATCATAATTATTCTTTTTCTCTCTCCTATCTTTTTATTTACTCTCTCATATCATCTTTATTATTTTAGTAAAACTTTGGCCGAATATTTTGTAGATTTTTGAATGGTAAATCAAGAAAAATTTATTCAAATTAATTTCATAATATTTGCCTCATTTATTCAAGTTTCAAAAATCTTTTTATTTGAAATTCAAATTTAAATTGTTTTGAATCTAAATTAAATATACATTGTAATATTAATGCAAATTTGGATTGATGCTTTTATGGCATGATTTTGCCAACCCTATCATGCTTTAATTTAGCTAATTTTAGTTTTTTGAATTAACCTCTCCAAATTTAAATTGTTCTGATGAATATCTTTCTCTCTCTCTCTCTCTCTCTCTCTCTCACACACACACACACACACACACACACACACACACACACACACACACACACACACACATTCAATCTCCCTTTGCTAACACCTTCATTATAGGATTCTTAATTATTTGATTCCTTCAAAATTGATTCATGTCCTTATTAAAATTTTCCTCCAACTCCTCTCTTTCTTAGCTGACCCCTCCTTTATCCTTTTTCTATATAATGTTGTTAGACTTAGGTTAATCTCTCTTAGCTCTTCTCCGTCTTGGCCAAACTCTTCCAATTTGATTTACTAGAGATCTTAGTGATTCATAGTGCAAAATTTCTCTCAAACCTCACCTATTTTCTCTTAGTTAAAATCTTCCTTCTTGAAATTTTCATTTGGCCAAATAGCTCTCAAATCAAGAAAAACTTTTCAAGGTGCTTAATCTCTCTTTCAATTACACATCTTCTCTTGGATGAAACTTGGTGTGGAATTGTATTAAAGCATTCTTGAAGCTTGGTGAGAATCCTTCCTTGGCAGACCCTCCTTTAGGATTACTTGAAGCTTGGTGATAAGAAGTTCTCTCCATCTTTGCAAATCATCTTCATCCATTAAGTAGAAATCCTTCCCATCATCTTTCAAGTTTTTCTATAGACTTTATAAGGTGTGGATTCATTAATCATTGTTTAATTCTCATACATTAAAGGCTTTATGAAAAGGTTTTAAATTTAATTTCATACATAATAAATTAACATTGACTTGTTGTTTTGAATTTATTTAGTTCATAACATACTTTGATTACACTTTCATGTAAGTATTTTAATCATTCTTGTGTTGTTATGTTATATATGATTTCAAGTTATTTTGGTTTCAAGTATTCATCACTTTTAAAGTAAAGTAATTTCTTTTAAGACTTATTTGCTTAAATCATTCCATATAAAATTTTAATTATAATTTTTTTACTTTAAATCAACAAGAAAGTTATTCAACTTAAGCTCTCTTTAATATTTGTCTAAATATTATTTTAGTTGGGTTGTGAGTGTAAATGGTTTTTAAAATTAAGAGTCACATACATTGTATCTTTTCTTCTTCTCTTCTCCTGTACTTTATTAGGGTTGTACTTGCCAGTATAGAAAAGTATGATGTTGAGTTATACTTACCCATATAAGAAAGTATGGCATTGGGTTGGACTTTCCCATGAAGAAGAGTACTAGAGATTTACTATAATCTCAACTTTGATTTAATGAATTCTCTGCTTGGGTTGCTAGGCATTGACGTAGGTCAATTTTTTAGGTTAGACTGAACCACGCAATAATCTTTGTATTCTCTACTTTCTTTTTCCTGCACTTTACTTTTGTTGTTCATTGCTTTGCTCTCTTAAATATAATATTTTGAGGTTAAATTTTCTATAAAGAATTAAAATTAAATTTTAATCTGAAAATCTTTTGAAGATCTAATTCACCCCCTTCTTCGGTGTCATAGCTTTATAACACTTATCCCTCTAATATACCCATCCTATTCCAAACATTGTTTTTGAGTTTTTTTACCAACCTTGTTATAAAATTTGACTGCACTATTCTCCAATCTTGAGTATGTGCTAGAAAAATTTTCATAATTAATGTTGGCATTCATGGTTATCTTCAAGTCTCAAATTTTGGCATGTATGCCCATATTATAGCCATGACCCTACCTATAATTGGTCTACTATCAATGCAAGCATTTGAAGCTCACCCTTTAATCAACAACAACCCTTAGTTAGTGGCTTTGTGAATAAATCAATATCACACCTCTTCTTTGCATTGTTACTTATTTCTGCATGGCTCATACTCAATTCAATATTGTGAATCTTTTGATTAATTACATTAAAAATTTCACCATAGTTAAAGCTTAAAATTTAAAAGGGAGTATAATTTCGCCTTAGCTCATATGATTTGTTATTTACTTAAGGTCAAATACAACCTTTCCTATATTAAATTGTTGGACCATATTCCTTCTAACTTCATAGATCACTCCTTTCACATCTTCTATAGTGAGAAGCAGTGGTAGCTAAGGTCATAGTAAAGGCTAGAGAAGAGGAAGTAGCCAGATAGGGGGAGCTTTTAGCTCATTACCACTACCCCTGAAATGCATTAATAGAGTATTTTACATGACTTGAGCTAAAGATTGATAAAAACATCAAGGAGCAGAAAGCTCATTGGTCAGAATATCATTACCAGTCTATAGAGGAACAAACTTTATTTCAAACTCAGTTGATACTTTCCTTGGAATCTTCCAACCTCCATCTCTAGACGAGGGACCTTGAGAGATTTAGGTTCTTTTCTCTTGTGTTAATTTATATTCAAGATTTGATGTATTTTGTACCTTTTTAGATTTTTTTTGTCATGTATTTTATGTTAGTTACATTAGTTAACATCTAATATACCATTTTTTGGTGTACACTTTATTAGCATCTACTATATTTTACTAGTTTGTGGTTTGGGATTTACAATAGTTGTAATTTTTCTTTAATTTTTTTCTATAATTTAGAATTTAAAATCTGTGTAGCTGAAATATGCCTCATTAACTTGACCAAACATCCTGAAATTTGTCTATGATGATGCACATATGTATTTTTTTTTGTATGAAGTTGCTTGTGTAAATCACATATCTTTCTTCATGCTTTTTTTCCTTATATTTTGTAACAAATTAACTTGTGCATAAATATTAGTGCAGATGTATATGATATTGCTAATTGTAGAATAAATCTGGCAACAACAACCGTGAGGCTAAGATGTACAAATTAGGATAAAAGTCAAATAAAATTTTTTTCTAATGTGGGGAACTATCAAAATAAAAAAAATCCACACTATAAAAAAATTATTTTTTTAAAGCGGGGAAGTATAAAAAAATAATAATTCACACTTCCCTAGTTTAACATTAAGTAATTGGTCATAACAGTTGTCTATCTACTTGAATAATGTAATATAATCTTTATTCATTCAAATGAAATTTAAGCAACACTTTATTTTTGTTAGAAACGTGTTTCAAAAAAATAAATAAATTGATTTATGTTGTTTTCTTAAGTTTTGAGGTATAAATAAACATAATGTTGCATATAAGTAGAAAAATATTAAAAGGGTAATTCAGAAATAGTTAATAACACATATCATACTATCATTTATTATGAAATCTAATTTTACTTATTTTAAAAGGGTGTGTTAAAAATATTTTAGAAAAATTTGCTTGATTCCAAATTCACAAATTATAATTAGTGTTTGATTTGCCTATTATTTTCATTAACCCTTTTTGATGAGTCAAAAAGGGGGAAAAGATTTGTGCTTGTTTGCATCTTCTTAATCTTTTTTTTTTTTTTGTAGCTTTTATGATCTTTTGCATATTTTGCATATTGTTGTACTTCTTGTATTTTCATATATTTTTAATATTTTTGAGGCATAAATTAAGAGAGAGTTGCATCATTTTTTTGCTATTTATTAAACTCCCATAATTCAATCAAAAATTTGTTTGCCATCATCAAAGGGGGAGACTGTTAGCCCCATTGGCCTCATATAGAATTCTAACTTTTGATGATCATAAATATCTTGGTTAAACAATTACTTTCACTGATCATTTGTGTGTACAGACTATGGTGCATGCCAAATGTAGGAACTATAATTAAGGAGCTTAATAAAGACTGATTAACAAAGAATGAATAATGGATGATTTTCAAAAGACTGTTCAAGCAATAGCTTATGAAGACTACAATAGAGTAAAAGATGATCCACAAGATCAATTTTTTATGTCATTAGTCTAGTATTTATCTTGTATTTTATCTTTATATATTTGGCATGCCAATAACAACTAAGCACACATACTTAAGAGAATATAAAAATAAAATTTTAAAATGAAAAATTTTGTGGAAATCATACTTTATGATCTGGCTTGCACTCTATGTTGGTTCTTTTTTATTAATTTTTTAAGTCGACATAATTAAGTCAGTTAATACTAAAATTTGCTAAAATTGTACTAATCATATAAGACTATTCTAATTTTTTTTATAATTATTCATTTTTTTAATTTTTTAGAAGACATAATTAAGCTAGCCAATCTTAAAATTTGGAAAAAATTGTATTGATCGTATAAACAATTATGTTGTGCTATATGATTCATTCTTGTTAATTATTTTAGTCACCAAGTTTAAGTTAGTTAATTATAAATTATGCTTAATTTTATTGATTATACAATACGATGGTAATCATACAATATGATTTATTTTATAATTACCTGATTTTAATCTTGAATTTGAAGATTCAATTTTTGAGAACACTTTCATAAATTGTTCATATTGTAAGTTTGGATTGTACATGATGAATAAATAGAGATCTAAAATTTCATTTTGTACTATTCATACAATATGATCCTTGATTGTATGGTATGTATATTGGTGGGTTCTTGGACAATCGTATTGTTCAGAACCCCTAAACAAAATAAAATGAGCAGATGTATAGTGCGATTGGGCCAATTTTTACTAAAATTAATTTTTAATATTTTTATTCAACTTCCTTCTTATAAATATTCCCTTAGCAGGGTCTAACTAGAATTTTCTAAAAGTGAGAAAAATCATTG
Organism: Cymbidium sinense; assembly: GCA_021442155.1. Lineage (NCBI taxonomy): Eukaryota > Viridiplantae > Streptophyta > Magnoliopsida > Asparagales > Orchidaceae > Cymbidium > Cymbidium sinense. The sequence goes on along the minus strand of CM038224.1, from coordinate 46,184,962 downwards.
GAGGTTTAGGGAAGAGCACTTTGTTTAGGAGAAAAGTAGAGAGTTCTCTCTTTTATTTTCACTTCAAGGAATTTTTTTGGTAAGATTACACTTTACTTTTAGTTATTTAGTTCTCATCCACCTGCCTTTGTGTCTTTTGCTTTAACTTCAAATTTTGTTCTTTTGAGAACCGTGCAAGCATTATTTTGAAGAAGTCTTCTTTGTACCTTTTGAAAAGGAGTAGCATCCTTCTTACCTTGAAATGAGAAGGGGAGCAAGTGTAGGTTATTTCTCATTAAGGAGAGTGGTATCTTTGCCTTGGCTTGTTGTGCCAAATGAGATATAGTTAATTTTAGAGGAGATATAGAGAGTGGATGTAGGTTAGTTTGACTAAACAATTATAAATCTTATGTTCCTTTTATTTTTCTTTCTTTTTTACTTTTCTACTGCTTTTTTTCTCTATTATTGAATGATTTTATCTTATTAAGTCTCTCTCTCTCTCTCTCTCTCTCTCTCTCTCTCTCTCTGGCTTAAGATTGAAATTTGATTTCATTTTTAAACATTTTTTAAATCAGACCAATTCACTCCCCCCCCCTCTTTGGTGTGCCAATCTTTACACATTAGCTTCCATAAATATATGAGATCATTCTAAGAAAAATTAAAAGAAGAGATTGAGTAAATTATGGAAACTCTTCTAGTCTGCCCTTAATACAAATCCTTTTGCTTCATAATAATGTATTTTCTTTCTGATGGATCTTCTACCTTTTTATTCTTCAACACAAACAACACATGAATATCATGAGCATGATCACAAGCACTAGACTGGGAGTCTCACTCTCCATGTCTCACACTCACACTCACACTCACACTCATGTAGACTCCACACTTTCAAAACTTTCTATCTTTACATTTACCTTCTTTTTATAACCTAAGGTCTCCCTTAATAGTTGTCCAAAGTTTTTCTAGCGACTCCTTTGAACTGCACAAAAAATGCCTGGACCGCTCATTTAAGCTGCACGAGTTAAATTTATCTGGCCATCATGCTGCAATGTTATGAATGCAACTCCTAAACACTCAGTGTAGTGTCAAGGTGTTGATCTTCAACACTGAGGCACTCTCCTCTTTATCTTCGGATTGAATCTGGCACTATAGAGTTGCTCCTTCAGCATCAAGCCACTCATTCCTCTATCTTGAACTCTTCCATCATAACATATTTCTAAGTACCAAGCTTTGTGGTGTAAAATTTTCAGTGCCAAAGCACTGGGCATTCTATATTTAACTGAATTTTTGAATGAATCTGGTGACACGATGCTAGTTTTCAGTGCCTATGCATTGTGTTCTCTATCATTGATTAAAATAAAGGCCTCTTGGTGATCCATTAAGCGCCATAGTGCCTAGGAACCAAGCTCTTTGTTCAGTGGTCCAAAATTCTCTTGTAGTTGCACCGTGATGTGATTTCCTAATGCTTAGGCATTATCTTCTCTATCTCTGCAGCTTATTTTACCCATTACGACACCATGGCATTGTCTTGTGCAGCATCAAAGAGCTAATTCTGAAATGTAGTATTTTTCCCTTCACTTAATTTAAGATTTATTTTTTTTGTCAAAAATACTAAAGTAAATTAAAAATAACACATGATAATATTAATCAAGAATAAATCATAAATTTATACACAAAAAATTCACTAAAAGTTTTATGCTTATCAATTATTTACCTTCTTATGTATTGGATGGCTGATTTTGTTGGGTTTAAGAGAAAAGGACACCCATCTTGCAATGAATTGCTTTAAGCGGCACTTTTAAGCATTTTGTCCATAAGTGCCTTAAGGAATTAATAGCCCTTGGCTTCATACTTTCTTTTATTATGATAGAAATATACTATGTTGTGGCTAGAATTCCTTGACAAGTAGTAAATATGTGACAACAAACAAAATATATCTTTGTTTTGGATTATGGCAATGATCATATTATCTTGTAGTTAAATTTAGGATGCAATTACATTATGCCAAGAGCATTGAATATATGGGGCTTCTCCTAGAACCAAAAATGCCTCATTAATCTTGTATAATGATTATAATTGCTAATAATATTTTTGATGAATTCTTAGATAAAGATTAGTTATGATGATGATTTCTATGTAAGTAGATTCTCTCTTATTATTAACTAGATACTTCTAGCTGTAACCATTGAAGGAATGTCATTATTAAGGTATTAGCCATCAACTCATTAGCATTGAAGAATATAGATGGTCAATATAGAACTTTGTCCATGATGGCTAGAGGCTGCTTTCTATATAATACTTTATGAGTGAATCACAAGATCCACAATAGTTGCCTTCTTCATGATGACTAGATCGAAGCTATGATGAACCAATTTGGACATGGAAACATGGGTATGATTATAAAAACACAGAGCATACCTCTAATTGAAAAAATTGGATGCATAAATGCATTGAATATAGCATTACAATATTATATCTTAAAACTAAAATATTTAATAATTATAAAATAAAATAAATATTACATAATTAAAATAATAATAAAATTATTTTAATTGGTCATAAAATAATAAATATATTTAAATTTATATCTTAAATTCAACTATAGATGATATAGTCACATTACATTATAGATTATTAGCAAGAAACTAAAAAATATTTTATAAAAAATAAAAAAAAAAGATAAAGATTACAGAAATTATAGGTAAATGAGAATAATAAAAATAAAATAAAATTATTCTTAAGTAGCTATTAAGTTATAAAAGTGGTATATTTTAAAGTAAAAGAAAACATATGGAATAACTTAAGTTATCAATATACTATACTTCTAAAGTTAAAATTTATTTTCAGAATACATATGTGAGATAATTATGTATTTTATATATTTAATTTATTTGATTAGATGCATAGATGGTGTATTTAATATGTGAAAAACATGTATTAAGCAAGTGCATTTGTTTTGACTTTGTCCACTATGGCACACATCATTATTATGAAGTGTTAGTATATTATAGGTCTGAAGTAATAATTATTTGGTAGCTTAAGTAAATTAAGCAACATAATCTTATAAGGAATCTATGTTACCTCTAGATGTTAAGAAATTTCCAAGTTGACTGCAAGTAGTGTTAATAATTGGAGAGCTTTATAATGAATAAGTAACATAGCTTATTGGAAGGGAAGATTTTGTTGGATGGAAAGATGATAAGCCACTTGTGTTCTGCATCCTTCCACAACTTGCAAACATCTAGTACAATAATATTCTTTATTATCACCAAAGTCTTAACATCATCTAAGCCCCCAATGTACTAGATAAGTCACTCAAGCCTTTATAATAATTAATAGTTAGAAACTTGAACTTCATTAATAAAGGTATTACTAGGATGTCTAACATGAACAAGAGGAGTTGGAATCATAGTTAATAGACATGTAATGTTAGTAGGCAAATTGTATAAGTCATATACCTTGCTAGTCATCATCTAATGAGGTTGTGATTAAGCATTGTATAATTATATATAAATATTTATATATAGCTCCACAAACTATCTTTTTGCAGAAGCTTTATCTGGTTGGAGAAGAACTTTCACCATTACTAGTTAGAGGTATAGAGGGGAACACTAAACTAGTAGATAGCCATAGAAAGTTGGATGTTCCCCATTAAAATTGTTTAGATAGTTTTAAGGAGAGCAACAAAAATATAAATTTTTAGAAATTTTTCAGGAAAAGGAAATAGTGAGAATGGATTAAGTTCATATTAGTCAAACTTAAGAAAAAAAGTGAAAAGGGTTGCTTTGGTTTACTCCTTAATAATGGGTAGATTAAAAACTATAAGATGCTAAGAGGAAAATGAAAGAAGAAAGAAACAGAGATATCAAACAATGATTTAAGTTGTTGAACACATATGCCAGTCTATTATGTAAGAATAGTAAAAGATTTTGCTATTTTGAAGGAAAATTTACATGTTCTCCAGTTGCCTAGTTCTTTACTATCTAGGTCATGAAAGATTTTAGATTTTAGTTTCAATTAGTATTTTTAAGTTCTCATTTTGCCCAAGGTGGAGGTATTTATAGTTGGACTATTAGTTTGAGACTTTACTCTCTAGGTCATGAATGATTCTAATTGTTAGCATGGATATGATGAAGCGGGAAGTGATTATCATGAAGTAGCTTAATAATATAGTGACAAATGATCAGAAAAATAGACATTGGAGTTGTTTGAAAGAGTTGTTTTGGGGGTGTCAAAGGATATTTCCTGATGGTAGTTGCTCCATACGGGAAGTGGCTACATGGTATTTAGGAAGTATCTAAACAAGCAAATAATGGTTGCAAGTGCATCATAAAAAGAAAAAAAAGGGATGGAGAGTTTGGCAGAAGGTATTTAATAGACCATTCATAATTAGCCAAAAATTATCTATGATGGTGATGTACTAGTTTTTTTAACCTAGTTCTTAGTTTGGCCTGCCTACAACAACAGGTTGACCTACCATGAATTCAATTTACTGTTTCACATGAGTGATTTTTAATGGAGCATATAAATGAAGTTGCACAATAATTAGACTTTATTATTTTTGAATGTGCAAATAAAAGACATTTAGAACAAAATAATTAGCATTAATTTAAGAAAAAAAATGATATTTTAGTATGAGGGAATTATAAACTATTTATTTGTTATTCAAATTCGATCGTCTATTAGATCATTTCAAAAAAATATATCAAATTAGATTTCAAATTATTCTGAAGGTGTAAATCAATATAAAAAAAAATCTTAATATCATATTTAAAAATTATATTAACAAACTTTCAATTTAGATTTCAAAATAACAATGAACAAAACGAAGACAAAAAAACTATCCTACACTCTAAGACAAATAAATGAACGAGGAAAAAAAAAAGATAAAAAAAATCTTAAGATCAGTCATAGGTATAAAAGGCCTTCCTCATACTCCGCCTAAGGAGTGAAAAGTTCCCGTAGGAGAAAATGATCAACGAACAGTCCACAAGCAGCTTAATCATGGTTTATATATATATATATATATATATATATATATATATATATATATATATATATATATATATATATATATATATAATAGAGAGAGAGAGAGAGAGATAGATCTAATCTTGAATTTAAGATCATAGTATTGATTGTGATATGCGAGGTAAAAATAGTTAAAGATTAAATTTAACATAAATAAATTAATAATTTATTAGATATTTAAAAAATAAAAATATTTTTATCTTTGTAAAAAAAAAGGATTAAAAATCATATACATATCTTCTAAAATATACTTATTGTATGCTTAATCAGGCAAGCTTAACACTAGAATTCTATATTTTATCAACAATTCAAATATATATTCAATATTAGAAGTTAATGCTTCTAATTGTCTTCTTCGATTGGATCATTCTCTAAAAACATCACGTCATGATAAATAGATGATGATCAAATAACTTTTATATTTAATGAAATAGTGTACAAATTACCGTTAATGATTTTAAGTAGAACTGATAATTCGATCTTTCTTCTAAATATCACAAACGTTAAAATTTAAATCGGCAGCGAAGTCTAATTCTCTGTACACTATGATCTACATCTAACTAATAGCTTTATCAAACACATACCCAGCTGCATCCTTATGATTGCTCCAAATATCCTCCGCCACCTTCCCTACCGTCTCTCTCACTCCCTCAAACAACTCCGGCAGGATTTCTGCCAGTTCACCTATTATCGTCCTCATTCTCTCCGCTAGCTCGCCAGCTGCAGATGCGGTGGACGTCACAAATCCGCTGGCCAAGCTAACAAAGAGATCGAACGTGTTTGATATGATCGAGCAGATTGCGTAGCCGGCGAACTCAACGGAAGCTCTAATGAGCTCCTCCGCCTGCTGGAGGGCAGCTTCAATGACTTGTGAAGGGAATTTGAAGAGCTTGATTATTAGAATTGCAAGGATGGCGATGCAGTGGCAGAGGAGAAGAGATGCTAAGTTTGTCAGTGAGGTTAGAAGCCAGAATATTAGCTTTAGAAGGATAAGTGCTGCCATTTTGTTTTAGAGAAAGAGGAGAGCAATGGAGAGCATGTAAGGTGAGAATACTTCTTTTATTTCCTTGAATTATGAGTAATAAATTATAAAATATACGATTTCAGAATGTGCTTTTAAAGATATACTAATTTCCTATAATCAATACGTTAGGAGTTTAAAAACAAAGTTGTATAAATTTTATTTTCTTATAATAGCTCATATATATATTACAATAATTATATGTTTTATTAATTATTATATTGTTAAGTTATCTTAATAAATAAAGAATTTGTCTTATATTTTTTACATAAAATTTACAATTGTTTTTTAAAAAAAATATTATGGTATTTTCATTAAAGATATTTGATATCTTATGAAAAGTTTGGTGTTGGTGTTCCTTGTTCAGTTGTTTTCAGAAGCGAAATAAGTGGAAATTTCTTGCAGGATGCAATTAACGAACTCATCGCGTGCAAGTCGACGTTGCTTTGCGTTTGGGTGATGATGACTTGAGAAAAAAATAATATAGCTCTCAATGTAAAAAATAATTTAAAACGATGACAATTTCATAACGAATTAAATTATTTAATTATATATTTATATTGTAAAATAATAACTTTTGTAAATTGTGAATAGGAAATCGTTATGTTTGTAAATTTATAAACGTATAAAGACCTAATCAAAACATTTCTCTCGTGTTAAGTACAATTGGAAGGAGGAAATATGCCCCAAAAAAATTGTACTCATTAAAATTTAAGTGGATTTACATACCAAACAAATCTTAACTAAAATTTATGTATATTGATTCTTCTAAGTGTATGAGTCGTATAAACTAACAAACTTTTTAAGATTTTGTATTGTGAATCGGAATGCATGAAAAGACAAGATATAGTTATATATTAATAAACATCGGTTGCTTGTTAGGTTCCCTAAGGCAGAAGCTTCAAAGTTCATCTTATAGCAGAAGTCATTTCGAAAAATTAAGATGTGGACCGTAGATCCACTCTGGTTGTGAGTTGAGTAGAAGGTACTCCTTCAAAAAGTTACTGAATCTCTTTAATGAAATGAACTCCATGTCACCATTTCATAAGTTTAGCTTGGAATTTTTTTTTTTTTTTTTAAGTTAAGCTAGGTGTATACATGAATGTGTGAGCGGATAGACTAATTTTCATAGCAAGTCATTGTTAGAACATGACCGAATCCATGAAAGTAAGCTACTCGATTATTAAGACCTATAGCATGAATGATGAGCGAAAGATGAAAAGTTTAAGGAATAAAGTATGGGCATGAACAACACAGACTAAGACTCGTCTGTTGCTGGTGGTTGATTTAGGAAGGCCAATCAGCTTGAACGGCCAAAGTTTAGTGATCCAATATTGACATGGGAACCCGCTACGCAAGACCAGTCATATATCCGAATAAATAGTAGGCTGCTCATTCTAACAACCCTTAGAGCTCAACACTTGCCACCGAGCATTTGCCTTGTGTCTAGGTGAGTTCCCTCCTATACTTGACTTACTTATATGTACTTATTATATGTAATAGCTCTCCCCCAATAATTTAAAAAGGGCTCCTTTCAAAAGAAGGAATCAATTTCTCTTTTTCCTCTCTTTTATTCTCTAAGATTCAGAAAGCCTTTGTTACTTTGTATTGAGATCTTTATATAATAATAAATTTTGGGATATTTCTTGTATTATTTTACATTTCTGTTACTTTATTTTTACATCCTAATTTCTCAAGTATTTAAGAAGGTTCTGCCTCACCTCACAAATGCATTTGGATTCAACATCTTTTTAGGTGTAGTGAGCATGAACGATGCCAAGAATTAGAAGTCTGGTACAAAATGAAGTGGAACACTCAACACAGATTAGTTTGCGGCCATGGAGCTGAACACTCACTAGTTCACTAAACAACAAGACTTAAAAGATATGAAGGATAGGATCACTCGTTTAATACAGGTAGCTATGAAAAAAGCCAATAAGAGTTGAAAAAAAAATGAAGGACCTTCAGGATTGGCGACTCACCAAGTGAGAAGAGAATTATCCAAAACTCTTTGCCTAAATGACGAGTCATATTACTTGAGTGAAGAAGAGGACATAAGGAGGGAGCAGGTGAATCCAACCAACTCATTCTCCATAAAGATCGCAGAAGCTCGACCCCCAGATAGATTCAAAATTCTGCACTTACAATCATATAATGGCCGAACAGACTTGACATACCTCGTAGCATACTTTAAATAAATAATATCGCTATTGGACCTAAATGATGTGATGAAGTGCCATGTTTTCTTTACCTCTTTCAAAGAATTAGCCCTCAGGTGGTTCTTGCACCTCCTAGTAGGGTTTATAATCTCATTCATTGATTTTAAAAGAATGTCCACAACACAATTTGCCAGCATTAAAAGCCATTGAAGAGTTTTCAAGCTCTTCTACAAATGAGACAAGACCATGGTGAGTATCTGATGAAGTTCATCACTCATTTTCAATGAGAAATGCTAGAAGTTAATGATCTGGAACTCATACTAGCCCAAGCTGTACTTGCTTAAGGTTTATAGAAAATACTATTCAAACACACTCTTATGCTGCAATAGCCTAAAATACTCACTAAACTACTTAAGTTAACAAATAATCATGTGAACACTGAAGAGTATAATGAGATTGTGAAAGAGTCGATGAAGGTTGATTTCAAAATGATTGCTCAGAGATAGGTTTGAAGCACAAAGACTAGACAAAATGGGGCTATTTGAAGTGCCTATACTTAGGTGAGACTTCAAAAATCTTCAACTCAATAACAAGGAGTCGAATACTCTCAACCCAAATTGGCGACTTCTCCGACAATATCAAAGATTAAGTTAGTAGAAGCCATCCGGAATAAGGAATACTTTAATTGACCACCACCTTTAAAGGCTGATGGTATCTATTATCGTTCTAGGTACTATGCCTATCACAGAGACCATGGACATGACACTCAGGAATTTCATTACCTGAGGAGCTTAGTTGACAAGTTAATAAAGGCTAGAAAGCTCAAAGAATACATTAGGGGAAAGGATGAAAAAGTTGCTAAGATAGAAAATGATCCCATCCCAACACATGTGATCCATGTCATAGGAATTGTACCTGTTATTTTTGGAGGTGGTAGGAGTCCTTGAGGAAAATAAGCTTTAAACTATTATGACCCAGAGAAATTAATTTATCAGCCATGGCACATGCGCGACACACATCCATAGTTCTAGTAAAACTTTTAGAGAAAGATAAATCTTCCATTGCAATCCATATAATGACACAATCGTCATCACAACGTTAATCACAAACTATCATATTAAGGGTATATTGATCGACACAAGGAGTTCAATCAACATTATTTTTAAATTTACCATTAATAAGTTAGGCTTGGCAAGTTCTAAACTCAGCCCTATTGAAGAACCATTATATGAATTTCTAGAAAAATGAAGAGAGATTGAAGGGATGATCACTCTTTCCATTACTTTGGGGGAAGCTAAGAAGTAGTTCACCATTGTATCTTACTTTGTTATAATAGAACCACCCACCTCCTACAATACCATCTTCAATCAACCACTGCTCAACATGTTCAATCCAACGGTGTGGACATACCACATAGATGTCAAATTCCCCACTAGAGATAAGGAGATCACTATTAGAAGAAATATGAATTAACCTAAAATCTATTAACTAAGACAATGAGTGAGTCAAGTAAAGAAGATAGTTTTATAATTAGACATTGCACACACAAGGGTCATACTTCTTGAGGAGATAGAATAAGTACCTAACAAAAAAAAAACCATGAGCGAGTCCACAAAATTAGCTCAACTTTCTACCCCTAGCATAAAAAAACCCTTATCTATACTCTCTAAGATGATATTGATGTGTTTACTTAGACCATAGTTGAAATGTCAGATATTGATATCAACATGGCTTAGCATTGCCTCAATATCCGTAGAGACACCGAACCTATAAAGCAAAAAAAAAAGGAAGACAACAACACTACTTGTCAAACTAATCACAGAGGAAGTCACCAAGCTCCTTGAAGCCAACTATATTAGATAAGTTTAATACCCAAAATAGGTGTCAAGCATGGAAATGGTGTAAAAGTTGAGCAAAAAATATAGAATGTGCATTAACTTCATGAATTTAAATTCACATGTATATAAGATGGGTACCCTTTGCATCAGATAGATGTACTCATCGATTCAGCAGTAGACTACTTAGTAATGAGCTTCTTAGACACATTTTTAGTATACCGTCAAATACAAATGCATCCCAATAAATAAGAGAAGACATCCTTTATTATTGTGGAAGACTTTATTGCTATAGAGTAATGCTCTTTGGGCTCAAAAATGTTGGAGTGACCTATCAGAGAATGGTAGATCGTGTTTTCAAGAAGCAAAAGAAACAATCATAGAGATTTCTATTGATGACTTGCTAGTCAAAAGCATGTTGCTTGCACAAAATATTCAAGATGTCAAGAAAACTTTTACCACTTTGAAGAAGTACAAAATACATCTCAATCCTCTAAAGTACAATTTTGGTGTTGGGTAAAGTAATTTTTTGAGATTCCTAATTATCTTCAAGAGCACTAAAATTAACCTAAACAAATTGAAGGTCATAATCGAGACTCCTTCACTAGTGTCGAGCTAGATAAATTTCTAAGATTCTTAATTATCTCTAAAAGCATTAAAATTAACCTAGACAAAGTGAAGGCCATAATCTAGATGCCTTCACCAAAGATGATGAAAAAGGTTCAACATCTCATAGGGTGAGTTACTGAACTAAATAGATTCATCACTAAAGTTGGAGACCTTTATGAAAGAAGATGAAGAAAAAGAAAGAATGAGGGGAATTCAAGAGGGTTGTGATCTAGATTAAGATGACCTTTTAGATGAGGATTCCAAGCTATGTGAAGCCCATATCTTCATGGTGAATACAAGAGTATTAAAGAAGGAATAAGATAAAGCTCAAGATATCATGAGAGAGGGTCTTTGACCTGATTCAACTGAATAATTAATTTTTTAGTTACAAAAGAAAGATGATCAAACCTTAAGAATAAAAAAGAAAATGTAAGAGATGATGACTACAATGCTATCATTCTTGAGCCAAATTCTTACCACATTCTACCCTCATCCCTTAGAAGAACTAGAAGGTTTCACCCGATAGATGATAAGAAGCTTAGTATAAGGGATCATCATCAAGAAGATAAAATGATATAAGATTCCCAAGGCTGACTTAAAATCTTTGGTTGAACAAAAAGTAAAAGAAGCATTGTCACAATCTTGATGCACGACATTAATTCTAAAGGGTAGACCTTATCTTGAGAAATATGATTTTGTACCTTATCCTAAGGAATATGAATCTATACCTTATCCTAAGGGATTTGGTTGAACAACATGTAGCTCACTTTTAGGCAAGTCACTATAATGCTGGATGGAGTGATGCTTTGTTTAGGTAATTTGTTAGTAGTCTAACTTGAGTTTCCTTTGACTAGTCTGCATAATTTTCAAGTGGTTCAATTCACACATTTACTGAACTAAAAAATTTATTTGTGAAATGTTTTATTGGTACCCAACATCATGTCACAGTGGGAAACTTGGTAATTGAAAATGAAAACCTAGTAAATCTCTTTTGGTTTATATTCTAAGATAAATGATTCTTTGCATTAAGTGTGAACCTCAGTTGTGGGAACAACACCCTATGGAGATCCTTCTCAAGAATATCCATGGTTCCATTTCCATTTTGTTGAAAGGCTACACTATTAAAACTTTGAGAAGCTCTTAAGTAAAGCCTCCAATCTCTAGAAGGAAGCCCCTAGGATGTCTTTCTTAAAAGACCAATCTAACACGGAGTCTCCTAGACCAAAAAAAGTGCTGGAAAGAAAGTAGGCACTATCTCAACAATAGATAAGGAAAAGGCTTCAATTTAAGTTTAACTAGAGTGGCATCCAACTCAAAGGTCATAATAATAACTGATAGTGCCACCTAAAAAATACCTTAAAAGCTCTTTCAGTGAAATAATGAATCAGACTTAGTATTTTAAGAGAGAGGCTATAAAAAATATTTTAAAAGTTGAAGAAAAAGCTGAATTTTAAACTTTTTGATCTGAATAAGCTAGAAGTCAGCAAGGTTAATGACCCAAACTATTGCCCAGATGTTAGGTAATACAATTGAAAACTACTTCACCTTTAAAGATTGGCATGAAAAGAATTTCAAGAAAGGGATGGTGGTTATTACTAAGGAATACCTTGTGGACTATAGGCAAGGGTTTGTTAAGGTGATTATAGGTAAATCTTCCATCTGTTCTTTAGAAGATACTTCCCTTTAAAATGATTAAGATATAGCTTTTATCCCATTCTTTCAAAAAATATTTGATGAGAAAATTTAAAAATTATATGTAGGATCATTTGAAGGCTTGGAAGATGATCATCTAGATTGATCCACCAATGTTAGAGATAATTCCTCCTTAACCCCATCCAGCATAGTCAAATGTTCATGCGTGTGAAGAAAGTGGTGAGAGAGGGATAAAATTTGTATCATATAAGGTCTTGTACAATAAGGACAGAAAAGTTAGCCCCTACGTCCCTTTATCCTTATATACATATTTTAAGAATTTCAATAAATAGTTTATAAAAAAACATTTCTTAAGGTTTTGTTATTTCTAATCATTAAAATTCAAATGAATTTATAATGAAAGAAAAATATGTAAATTATTCTTATAGTGAATGCAATGTGTTTCATAAATCAGGATAAAAATGATATTTTTATGGATGATTTGTAAGGGGATCCTATTAACATAGAAATAGCATTCTCAGATTATGATAAATCCTTAAAAAAACACATTCGTGATAGTGAGGGACAGGTTGACATGGCCCTTATTTCTAACATAAGAGATATTATTGAAGTTAATCTCCACAGTGGGAAAGTCCTTCCACCACACTTACCTTGCTCTAAGGAAAAAGGAAAACAAGTTATTGATCAATCTCCTAATCCTTTACATAATGATCCAATAGTTAAAGAAAATGCTCCTAAAGTTGTTTACAGCGTGTTAACCCATCTTTGGAAGGTCCTACTAGGTTAAGCATATTCAATGCCCTTATTTTGTCTAAAAAAATGAGGTAATCATTAATCAAGGCATTAATCAACACAAAAATATGCCAAATATAGCTAGAAGCAACCTCCTCTGATGAGACTTGCTATTTTAAAGAAGTCCCTAAAGTAACTTTCTTTGATGAAGATTTACTTTGGGGGATTATTGATCATAATTGGCCCCTCTACATTTCATTCAAAGTGGAAAACTATAGATTATCCAGAGTCCTCTTTGACCCTTAAGCTTCATTTAACATTATGTATTTCAAGAAATTATCAATTTTGAAGATTGACATGCGAAGGCTTAGTTTTGATAAGATATATGGGTGTTTAATGAAATAGGAGAGAAAGTCTTATGTTCAAATACTCTATTATTAGAAATAGAGGGATCAGAAATTGAAGTAAAATTTCATATTATTGATTCATAGACATCTTTTAATGATCTTCTAGGTAGACCTTGGATACATGAGTATAGAATGGTCCCTCTTCACTCCACAAATGTATTAACTATACAAGGGATGGAGTTGAATATACTATAAAAGTAGATATACAATCAATTTTTATTCATGAAATTAAGACCTATGAGGACACTATTTATTATATGCCTAGATGGAAAATGATTGACTCTATGAGATCTAGCATTATCAGGGCATCAAAGAAAATAAAATAAGATATCAAAACAAATAAAAATGAAAAAGAAAAAAAAGGAGGAAAAAGAAAAAGAAAATAGAACCTTATGTAATCCAAATTAATTTGGAATCTAGCTATGATTTTAGATTCATATCAAAATGATGGCTTAATAAAGTTTAAGATTTAATTAAAATTAAATAATGATGAAGAGTAGGTTTAGGTATCTAACGATGAACTTGAATTATCTACATATGAGAGATTAAAAGGTATGTGGACACTTTGATTCTAACTCCTTTATATCAACATAAGATTACACCCTTATATGTCAAAGTGGCCCTTAACCTTTCAACAGAGGTTGAGAAGTTATCCAAATTTTATTCTGTAATTGAATCTTTAAGCTTAGAAGTAGATGTAATGCTTGAAGATTCAACTTCTAATAAAATATTAAAACTTTCTTTTGACTGATATCCTGATTGTATGAAAGATGCAATTAAATATGTATTTATTTCTCATGCTTGGTTTAAAGGAATAGCTCAACACATGGAAAGCCTATGAGAAACCCAATATAAGAAACTAGAGTCTAAATATGGTGTTGGGCTTGGTACCATTGGACCTCTAGATGATGATGAACATTATTTAATGGTAAGTAATCATGTAGAATCTGATCAACTATTTGAGAGTTCAATCAATTCAATGGAAGAATTTCATCTTGAAACATTGAATAATCCAATTAATTATTAATTCAAAATGCATCACCCCTAGAACTTGAGAAAAATAATAAAATCCACTATTCATGAATTAAGGGAAATCAACTTAAGAACTGAGGAAGACCCAGAACCAACTTTACAAGTTCTCTATTGGGTTAGTAGATTCCTATGAGTTGATTAATTTACTTTCTAAATATAAAGATTACTTTGCTTAAAATAAAGATGAAATGACAGGGTTAGTCCATAAGTTAGAGAATAAATTAGATGTCAATCTTGTAAAATAAACTCTTAGATGCATGTATTTACAATTTCAACAACATGTGATCGTTGAAGTAAAGAAAATGATTGAAGTTACTTTTATAAAAGAAGATAAGTATCTTTATTGGTTAGTCAATATTGTACCTGTAAAGAAAAAAATGGTCAAATACACTTAAGCATAAATTTTAGAGACTTGAATAAGGCTTGTCTTAAAGAAGAGTTCCTACTGTTGATACTGGAACTTATGGTGGATATAACTTCATTGCATGAAATTTTCTCCTTTTTGAATGGGTCATCTAGATACAACCAAATCAAAATGCATAATGAGAAACATATTATTATGTTCATGACTTGAATTGTAATATTTTATTACATGGTCATGCTATTTGGTCTGAAAAATATAGGGGCTAATTATCAAAGAGCTATGACTAAGATGATTTAACTTATAATCAAGTTGAATGCTACATTGACAATCTAGTCATAAAAAAGCAAAGAAAAAAAGAGTCATCTTTATGATCTTAGGATCATTTTTGAACTGTTGCACTATTATAACCTAGAAATCAGTCCTTAAAAGTGTGCCTTTAGGGTAGGTTATTTTTTAGGATTTATAGTGAGACATCGTGGAATAGAAGTCAATCCTAAAAAATTAGAGCCATCATAGAAATACTAGGACTTAATGTCTTACACAATTAAGATCATTTTAGGGTAGGCTTGCATATCTATGAAGGTTCATAGCAAATCTATCTAAAAGATGTCAAACCAATTTATAACACTATAAAAAGATTCTAAATTTATTTGGGATAAACAATGTCAAAATGCATATGAAAGTATAAAATAATATTTAATGAATCCTTTTGTTTTGACTATGCCAATCACAGGGAAGCTATTGATTATATACACTATAGCTTAGATGAGTCCCTTGAAGTCTTACTAGCTAAAGTTAACAAGGACGATAAAAAAATGCTCTTTATTATTTGAGTTGCATACTCATCCTAGCGAAAACAAATTATCCACTTATCGAAAAGCTTTGTTTAGCTTTAGTTTTGCTACCCAAAAGTTGAGGCATTATATTCTTTCACATAAAATAAATTTAATTTTAAGAATAAATACTTCACAATTTCTCATGACTTGCCCTACATTATCTGGACATTTGGCACATTGGCATATGATTTTATTATAAATTGAAATTACATTTATCCCTCTTCTTGATGCAAAAGAATAGATTGTAGCTAATTTTTTAGCGACACACCTACTCCTTGAGGGTTCTCCTTTGAATGATGAACTCCTTGATGAGTAGATCATGAGTTTAAACAAAGTAAATAATGCCACCTGGGAACTATATTTCATTAGTGTAGCCTCTTTTTAAAAAGGTAAAGAATTCAATTCTTCTATCCTAGGAAAGGTAGCGATTAGTTTGATTATATGACTCTAGATAAAGGAATGATGTGATATTCCTACCACTTATCTGAGCATTATACAAATAAGAAGGTTGAATATAAAGCTTTATAACTAGTTTGGGATTAGCTATTCTTATGGATATTTAAAAAATTTAAAATATTTGGAGATTCCCTATTGATTATTAACCAAGTGAGAGGAATATATAAAGTATTACATCAAAAACTTTTAACTATCACCAATATACAATGAAATTACTTGAACAAAATCCTTTTGTAGCTTTGTATGTGATATTAAGTAAAGATAATTCCATAGCTAATGTTGTAGCAAAGCTTTCAAAGGAAATTGTATGAATATATTTAAAACCAATAGATTATATCTACAATAAATTTAGACTACATGAATAAAAAATTAGAGATTGAAGAAATAGTCACTCTTACTGAAGGTTAAGAGAAAATTGACTGGAGATAGCTATTTATTCACTGTTTAAGTAAGAAGAGGCTCCCACAAGATAAATTATTAGCAAATCAAATTAAGAAATAAGCTTTGTCTTACTCATTGATTAGTGATGTGTTGTACTATCAGTCATTTGATCAAAGGTGGTTACCTTGTTTAGATAAACAAGAAGCCTATGAGATTGTAACTAAGATACATTTTGTATTCTATGGTGCTCACCAATTCAAGCTCAAAATGATTTTAAAATTCATTGGTAGGGATATTGACCTTCAATGATTAATGATTGTCTATAAACTACACATCATTGTCATTAATTTCAGGCACATGGTGTAGCTTTACATCAACCTCCTAATATATTGCATCCAACAATAGCCTCTTGGCCCTTTGAGAGTTGGGGTATTGACATTATAAGACATATTGATCCTCCATCACTAAAGGGCATCATTTTATATTGGCTATAAATTGATTACTTTTCTGAATGAGTTGAAGTAATTACATTAAGAGAAGTTAAAGCAGAACATGTACTTAAATGTTTTTGGAAAAATAGTGTATATCGATTTGATGTTTCTTATCAAATTATATTTGATAGTGGTCTTACATTTAAGTCTACTAAAACAAATTATTTTGTGGATAAACATAACATTGAATGGAGGTAATTGACCATCTGTTACCCTAGGACAAATGGATTTGCTAAAGCTTTTAATAAGACACTCTTGTAAATTTTGAAGAAAGTCCTTGATGATAATAAATATCAATGGCATGAAAAGTTGGTTGAAGCTTTATGGGCCTAGTTGATAACATAGAAGACACCAAGTCAGTATACACCTTTCACTTTTATTTATGGAACTAAAGCTATTCTTCCATTAGAAGTATAACTTTCTTCTATGAGGATTGTAGTCAATAATCACATTATAATTGATTATAATCATAAACTTTGATTATAAGAATTTGTAATACTTGAAGAAAAGCATTTAAGAGCTCAACAATACCTTGAAATTTACTAATCAAATATGGTTCAGAGCCTTTCAAGTAGGAGTCTTGGTCTTGGTTCTTAGAAGGCCAATTTTGACTTATCGTAGGATAGGTAGTAAATTTAAACCAACATGAGAAAGACCATTTTTCATGAAAAAAGTATATGAGGGTGGTTCTTATCAGCTGAGAACTTGTAATGGTGAATATCCAATGTTATCTATTAATGGATATTATGAAAAAGTAATATATATATATATATATATATATATATATATATATATATATATATCTCCAAATTTTGGATTATCAGTAAAGTTATAGTTTTCTATTAAGTTTTTCTATGTGCAATTTGTTTGGGTTCAAATGTTAGTCTTTCACAAGATACTTAAATTTATTTTGGTCTAAACTTCTATTTTTTTATATCACTTTTAATCTTGTGAGATTGAGAATGGATGATTTTAAAAATTCCATTTCTATTAATAATTTGCTAGTTAGGAATAAGCCCTTTAGTAGTATCTTTTCTAGAAAAACTTTGAGGATTAAGATTAAAGCCTTTTAAGGCCCCTTTCTTCAATCTTGATATTCAAGATATAATAAGTTCCATATGACTTTTCCTATTATCTAAAGTCTACTAATTAGGATTAAGTCCTTAATGGCATCATTTCTAAGAAAATCTAAGGATTAGGAATTAAGCCACTTAAGGCCTCTTTCATCGTCTAGCTCTTTAGATTAGGATCAAGCCACCCAAACTCCTTTATAATAACTATCCCAACTAGTTATTAGTAAATTTCCCAATGGTATATTTCTAAGAAATCTTTTAGGAATGGAACTAAGCCATCAAGGCCCCATTATTATAGACTATTCAGGTTAACATAAAGTCCATGTGACCCAGCTTATTAGTCAAAATTTGAGATTTAGGAATGAAGCCATGAAAGCCCCTTGTCCTTATCTTTGAGTTATTTAAGTTTAGGATAAAGCCACCAAGGCCCCTTTATAATATCTAAATTTGTTAATTAAGAATAAGTTCCCCAGAAGCCTCATTTTTAAGAAAAACCTGAGGTTTAGGAGTTAAGCCATTTAAAGCCCCTTCCTTAATTTAACTTTCAGGTTTAGGATTAAGTCACCAAGGCCCCTTCTTGTTAGTTGGGCCATCTAGGTTTGGGAGTAAGTCCTTACGACACCTTCCTAATTAGCCAAAAGTTATCGAAGTAGATAAAGTCAGTTGACCCCATTTTTAAATTGGTTATATAAGTGAGGAATTAAGCCATTGAAGCCTTTGCTTACTAATTAAATCCCTAACTAGGAGTAAGTATCCATAGTGGCATCCTTTAAAGATTAGTATGATGAGAATAAGAGTAAGTATCAACAATGGCATTCTATTTCTCTTATATAATTAGTTAAGAATAAGTTCTCTAGCAGCATCCTTCTAAAAGAAAACCATAGGATCTAGTCTATCTTGGCATAGGGACATATAGATCCTCACCTTTGGTTGGTTAGTCATCAGGACTATCCCCTTGGCTAGTTCCACCTAGAAAAATGTGAGTCCCTTCGACTTTCATTCATCTTAGAAACCAATATACCTAGACTTCTTTAAGGACAAACTTTCCAAATCTCAAATAATTCAAGGCAATTCATGTCTATTTTTCACAATAAAATTTAAATTTAAGAACTTTTATCTAAATTCAAATTTTTTTGGGACCTATTGATTCGGTCAATCAATGCCAATATGAGTGTTGTACCTTAGTTAGTCAACCACACATATTGGCGGTCTTTTTGTTGACCTTATTTTGGAACAAGGTTAACTTTCATCCACTTAGCACATAGGATTCCATTCCTAGACTAAGGAAGCTTCCCACTTGGACAATTAAGACACTTCCTTCATTCTTAAGTAAACTTAATCAAATTAATTTTTTTAAAATTTAATCTAAATCAAAATAAAACATATCTGAATTAAAATTTAAACTCATTTGAGCTTAAATTGGAATAATTAGGGTAGTCGACCCAATTAACTCACTTAAGCTTGAAATTACTTAAACCCAAGAAATTGAATAAAAGAAAATTAAATTAAACCAAATAAAAGAATTAAATCAAAGCATGAACAAAAATAACTCTAAATTTGAGTTCAAATAGGGTACGAAGTGGTCATTTAAAATCATTTGACCTAAGTTGATCGTTATGGTTTTCACCTAGTCAAAAAGTAAATTCTTCAAGATTTAATCAAATTGCATCATCCCAAAAACTCAAAATTATCAAATGAATATTTTTATTCTTAAAACTAAACAAATATACATTCAATAAAGATTCAAGTTGGTTGATTTGGCCACTTAACCCAAATAAACTCAAATGGACCTCATTAAGCCAAATAAAAAATAAATTAAAAATTAATCCAAATGAAATATTTTAAAACACTTCAAAATCATAATTAAACACAATTTAACCAATCATTAGCCTTAAGTTGACCAATTTTGGTCATTCGCCCATGTGAACCCATCTTGACTCATTAAGGCCAATTTGGATCAAAATGGTTCTAAATCAAAATCTACTTCAAATTAATTATAATTAATTGCTCCAAATCACTTCAAATTAATTATAATTAATTTCTCCAAATCATCTCAAATATTTAATTAGACATGATTAAAATTTAAACACATAATGATTTGAGTCAAATTGATTATTTGACTCAAATAAACCTAAATTAACCCATTCGACCTAAAGTAGGTTAATTTTAGATAAACTCAAAATTGAATTGAAATTAAATTAAATTATCTAATAAAAATATCATAAATTATCAAATAAACATAAATGAATCTAAACCCAATTCCTCAAAAGACTAATTAGGTTAAGAGAAGCAACTTGATGCATATAGATCAAATGGATCAAATTTAGCCTAAACTGAATTAAATCCATATGAACCTTAAACCAATAGATGTATAGTTTATATAATGAGCAATTAAACATGACTACAACCATTTTTCCTTTTCTTTTGGGGTGTACAGTGGCACCCAACTAGCCTATTTAATTTAATAATATTTTATTCTTGATTTATTTTGGGGTGTATATTGAAAACAACATACTTTTCATAGCTTTATTTTTGTGTTTTAATATATTGTGATGAAGCCTGGATGTGTTAGGCTTTTAAGGAAAAATTAAATTTTATACTCCATTAAATTAAATCAAGTTAAACAAAATAAATCCAACTCATAACCTCACATAAAGTGTAGGACTAATTATTAAAAGATACTTAGATGCCATAGGTCTGTGATGCTAAGATCATAATGCATATTATTTAACATCCTTGAATATAAGGAATCCTCACTCATTGCAAAAAAATAAGAGTGTAGAACCTATTTAGGGTTTAGGGAGTGAGTTTAGGTTCTTAGGGAGTGAGTTTAGAACCTATGAAACAACCCCTTAAAGTAAAGAAGACTCTTCTTGCTGAATGGCCCATAACCTTATTTCACATGCATGTAGGCATATCTATATACCCAAAACTATTAAATAAAATTATGAGTCAAAATACATAAAATAAAAGAAATTATTACATTAATTAGGGGCATAACATGCCAATCATGATCTTAGGATTAGGGAGTGAGTTTAGGTTCTTAGTTTTCTTTTCTTACATATAATAGCCTAACTATCTTACATTCATAAGACCAAACTTATGAATTTAAAATCATTTAGGAGGTGTTAGCTGACAACCCTTCTAGGTGACAAGTAAGTTCAGAAGAGTTAGGGATAGGGTTTCCTAAGGATTAAACTAAGTCAAGCTTTTGACATGTAGCAAAAGCACTTTTAGAATTAGGGCCTGAAGCATCCAATCAAAATAAGTCTTCACTTATTGGGCCTTTTTATAGTTTTATACTATAAGAATCCAAGTATTAAATTTTTAATAAAATATCAATGAATATTTAAATAAATTAAATTTAAAAAATGAAAATCCCAATTGTATGATAGGTTGAAATGCTTGTTGAGCTTCTTGATTATTGACCACACTTTTGGAGTGAGGTTGATTATATATTCCTTAGTCCTAGGATTCATCTAGGCACTAAGGTATTATTAGAACTAAGATAATTATAGTGGCTAGAAAATACTAATTATAAGCCTAGAGACTCATAGGATCCAAACCTCGGGTTAGACTCCAACTTAATATAGGTAGGACTTACCTTAAACCCAAAAAATCTTCACTACCAAATAAAATCCTTAAACTCAAGTTAAATGGTTATAAATTAAATTTTAATCAAGGCTAGTTGATTTCAAACCTTGCTTGACCCATTAAGATTCAATTGGTTAATTATTTAAATTGACTCAATTTGACCTATTTGGGATTAAAAGGGATAAATCCCAAATTAATTCAATCCAATTGAAATTGAACTCACCTAACTCATTTAAACTTCAATTGAACTTTATTGAACATTGATTGCAACCCAATTAAGTTGAACTAAACAAAATTGGCCCAAAACCCAAGTTGACCCATTTGAGCCCTATAGGGCCAAAAATTTAATTCAACTTGATTTAAGTCAAATTGATTCTACCAAGCCTCATGAAAAATCTAAATATTCAATTAAACATTCCAATTCACTCTAATCAATCCAATTCCACCAATTGGTCTTATTAACCCAACTTAACTCATTTAGCTGTGAAGGTCCAATGAGCCAAAATTCAATCCAATCTAAACTAAATGTAATCAAAGCTACCAGTAAACCCTAAGTCTACCATTGAACTTATTCCAACACTCAATTGATCCTAATTTAACCCAATCATGCCAATTAACTCATTTAACCCAATTTGGCCTAAAACATCAAATTGAGTCAAATCTTCATTCAATCCAAATTGGACCAAATCAATTCATCCAATCACTTCAAAAATGATTGTTGATCATGATCCATCCCTCAATTACAATCAATTAAATACAATTTAGCCAATTTGGCCATTTGATCTAAGTTGGCCTAATTTGACATAAAATGTCAAATTGGACTAAAACTCATTCTAATCCAAATTAATTGCAACCAATGCTTCCAATGAATCATAAATTGACTATTGAACACTTTAAATCACAAATTAAAGCCAATTTAATTAAACCAATGAAATTAACCCATTTACCCCAATTTGGTCTAAAGGAACAAATTGATCTAAAATCCATCTAAACCAAATCAATCTAAAACAATGCTTCCAATTACTCCCAAATGATTAAGCAAACACAACTTACCCATCACCAACTTAATTTTCCCAATTTGACCAAACTTCTCAACTTAGCTCGTTTGACTTAGATGAACTCATATGAGTCAACTTCAAATCCACTTTAAATTAAATCAAATTAATAGCACCAACATATTTCAAATAATCATTTGAACAAAATCCAATAGCCCCTTGACCCAATTTGGTTAATTGGTCAACTTAACCTAATTGAACCTAAATTGGAATACATAGGTCAAATTGAGCCAAACCAAATCAAATCAAGTCCAAACTTTATCAAACTTAGTATGACTTATCCTTAAGTCCCCATTTACTTACCCAAGTGGACTCAACCCATGGTGAACCTGATTTAGCACAAACCAAGTGAAGCAAGGACTCCAAGTAAGATAAAATCCCCATTTGAAAGCTCTACCATCCCCTTTTGACCATGGTAATCCTTCTTAGAACTCTTTGATCAAGGATTCACTAACACAACATAACCCAAAGCTGTTGGGCTCAACCATAGACCATGGTGAGGTCCCTCCACCATGGATAGCCTTTAGTTCACTCTCTATGGGTTGCTCACTTCATGGTAGGCAACCAAACTCCTTGAGCCACTAGAGAACCTCCACTTCATTAGTCACTTTCCATGGATTGAACCATCCCATTTGTTTGGTTCACATGGGGAAAAGAGTATACACCCCTCCCCGTTCAAACTCAACACACACCTTCATTAGAGAAAGAGAGGTAGTTCTCGAGTTTCTCTAGAGTTTCCCGAGCACTTCACTACCGGTGAGAACAACCCCACTTCAAACTTGAGCTTCCCCTACATCCATTCTCACTAAACCTTTACCAAACTCAAATTAATTTTCTCCACACATTCTTCTCACTCTGATGATCTAAAATGAGTTGAGAAACACTCGATTCAAGCTTCGTGATGGTAGTTGGTCTAGAGGATGAATGGCGAGGAGGCAGCTCATGATCTTTTGAGCAGGGCTTCACCTCTTCAAGGAGAAGCTACCAAAGTCATTTAGCCACTAGTTTATACTATAGAAAGATAAATTCTAGCAAACCATAAAATATCCCATATGTGTTAGTCTTTTGTGAAGAGTTTTGTGGTTTGACATGAATTTGACCATATGACCCTATTAAAATCATCCCTTGATCAATTTGGAATTAATTCCACCATCAAATGAGCTTCATTGAGGTTGAAACAAACAATAAAAGATGAATTATGTTCAATTTTCATCATAGGTTGATGATGAATCTTCCACTGTCCGTTCCACATGATTAGAACGGATAACCGTGACTAGTCACATTAAATTATTTTATTTTATTTTGATTTAATCTATGAGATTAATGTATGCTGTCTGATCATGAATCAAATAGCTGAGAAGACAACACATCAATTTCCCTAAGTCAGTAGACATGCGGGATGTTTTAAGTAGGCAAACCCGTGGTGCCACGTCAAAAGCGCTACCGTGTTAGCACCAATGTGGTGTCATTTGTGTAAATGGATTAATTAAGGTTTAAAATGTGTTTCAAATAGCCAAAATATTAAAATATCATAACTAATTATAGTAAAATTTTAAAAATTACAAATAAACCCATCATAGAAAGTCTAGTTAAAGGAGAATCTAAGAAAAATAAAAGCTATAATTTTTATTAAGTGAATAATGATTAATTTGGATTTAAAGTTTTACTTAATTAGCTTAATTAAACCTTATTTACTTATATATTTGGCTTGGAATTTGGTGTGAACGTCCCTTAGGATGAACTTTGCCACCCATAATTTTCTTGAGATAATTTGCAAAGCAATTTTGGAAATTCAAAAATTCAAATCATAATTAGCCATTTTGTGCATTTAATTATTATTTTAAATTAAAAAATTATGAGATTAATTATGAAAGCCTAATTATTCATTAATATAGTAAGTTTGACCCACGAAATTAATTAGGACCCTTGATGCTAATTACTTCTCAATATCACTATAAAGACATTTATCTAATTAATTAAATCATTATTTAACCTAAAATTTAGAAAAGTTATATCAATTAGTATAGATCATTGAAAATTTTGACCAAACACTTCTTGTCCTCAACAAACAAAGAGGTTTAAAAGAAATCAAAGTCCCCAATTGATTTGGGATATTTTGAGTGTAATTGATAATTTAAGGTTTTCCCATTTTTAAATTAACTCTTAATTATAAGCCCAATTGCATTAAAATTTTTATAACATATTTATTTCATGCTTATGCTTCTCTAGTAATTTTCTCACAATTTTTGGGCTTATACTTAAACCTTAATTGAATTTATGGGTCTTTTAGGCTTAATTGATTAAATAATTAATTAATCATAATTAATTCTTAAAATAATACATAGATCACTTTTAATTCTCTTAATGAATAGAGATGGGTTAAGTGATAATTTTAATAATTTTTTCTCCTCTTTAGGATTAAATAATCCAAATTCTAAAAATCAACCCTTATTAAATTTGATTAGGCTTGAGGGTGCTTATCTTAATATAAATGTCCTTAGGAATTAATGAGTCAAAATAAATCATTTGATCATGTTTAATTGCTTTACATCAAGTATTCATAAATTTATATTCCATATGTTCATACATTCATGCTTTCAAAATAAAATGGCAGATCACATTTAATTGCATGCCTTTGGATTAAATAGTGTGGCTATTATCACTTATAAATCTCAAATTATTTTCTTAACTAATTAAAAGATATCTATTAACATAAATATAAATTAATTATAATAATTAAAAGTGATTTTTTTTTCTATAAAAAGCTCTCTAAGTCACAATGATAATAATAATTTAAACAATTTCAATCATTTTTTCTCTAATTCAAAAATGAATTTTTCTTTCCAAAATCTCACCACTTAAGATAGATCTAGAGTTATTCGACTTTGAAGATCCTTTAGGAGAAGCTATATGTATACTCAATGTTTATGTAAAACTCACTATAAACCTTATATTTCAAGAAATAACTAAAGTTAACCTTTGTAGTGGCAAAGTTTTATCTCATAAGGTAACACCTCAAACAAGGGTAAGCAAATCATTAGTTCTAGTGAGCAGATAGCCCCTCAACAGGTTGCTCCACCGAAACATATATGATGCTCTATTCTTATCTAAAAAGATGAGGGAGTCATTAATTAGAGCATTAATTGATCATAAGATTTGTGTAGCTCGGTTGGCTAATATGAACTTAGCTGAATAACATGTGTGTTCTTGAAACAAGTCCTAGGAGTTGGCTTATCAGATGTAGAAGACCTACTACTTATGACGATAGAGCACAACTACCCTTTAAAAGATTACTATAGATGTTCACAAGTTCAGATTGTCCATAGTATTTGTTGACCCCAGTGCATTAGTCGACATCATGAGCTTAAAAACTCTTGCCTTCTTGAGGATTGACTTCACTAAAATCCAATCTAAAAACATGATGTTGAAAGGAATAAATTAATAAGGTGAGAGGGCCTTAGGCTCCATC
This sequence comes from Cymbidium sinense, assembly GCA_021442155.1. NCBI lineage: Eukaryota > Viridiplantae > Streptophyta > Magnoliopsida > Asparagales > Orchidaceae > Cymbidium > Cymbidium sinense. Next base: position 46,158,785 of record CM038224.1, on the reverse strand, counting down.
ACACTACCTTTAGAGATAGATGATTGAAAGACTGAGATTAAGTTTCATATAATAGATTTAGATACATCTTTCAATGCTTTGTTAAAGTAACCTTGGATTCATAAAAATAATAAGGCACCATTTTTGTTTTACCAGTGTATCAGGTTCATACGAGATGGTATAGAGTATTTTGTTAAAAGAGATCTATAGCCATTTTCAACACAATAAATTAGAATCTTTGAAGATGGAACCTACCATCTCGCGAAGAAATAAAGTGTATATTCTCATGAATTGATTCAAAAGGATATAAAAAAGAAAAAGAAAGAAAAGAAAATGAAAAGATAAAGAAAAAGAAAAGGAAAAATAAAAGAGAGTGAGAAGAAGATTTTGGGGAGGAAATAGGGCTCGACATTGCATTACACCCACATTTCACCACTCCTTTTCAACAAGTGGGTAAGATGTCCTAACCTTCTCCAAGTTAAGGAAGAGAAAATCTCAGAGGAAGTGCTAATAGAAAAGACCTTCATAATTACCACATACTAAGAGATTTGTCACAACATCAAAGAGAACACTTTCTATCTATATAGACTTAGAATCTAGTTCAGAGGATGAGTCATACGTAGTAAGCAGACCAATCATCTCCCCATTCTTGAAGACTTAGGCCTCATTTGGGAATACTAGGTGGGCACGGTGCGGCATAAAATGCACCGTAGATGTGTTTGGATGCACACAAAATGTCTGAGCTTTGAGAATATGGGCTGCAGTTGCTGCGAAGCTGCGATTCGATACTACCTTCTATGGTCCATGATCGAAGAGAGTATTTTTCCTATATTTCCCATAATTTTGTGTTCACTGTTCTCCCCATGCCTTCAATCCATCTTTGCCCTAGCTCATGATTAGAACTCTAGTCTCTATCGAAGCTTGCGACGAGATAGGAAATTGAGGGATTTGGCATTAACTCTTGTCTCTGCCCCACAAGATTTCAGTGTCCTAAGCCCTCACCTACCCTTGACTTCCGTTTCGCACCCTCATCTTCATAGTTTGTGAAGGTAACCCTTGGCTTTCCTAGCAAATTCCTTTGTGAGCGTTAGTTTTTGTAGATCCATAATGCATAGTTTGGTTCTCCTATATCGTCCCTTCATGAGCTTCAGTTAGTGTAGATCCCGTGATTCTTAGTTTCATTTTGGTTATCATCGCATCATCTTTTGAAGGACAGATTGAAACTTTTGTATTTCGAGGGAAAAAAGTTTTAGTATGGTTTTTAGCACCCCTTCTACCCATGAAATTTGTAGCAATGTGAAATATTTAGTAAGATTTTTATATTTATTCTTTTGATATGTATGTTTTTCTTTGGAGATTTTGCGACTTATCACAGTTTATTCAGAGAATTTCCTTGCATTGTGGACAAATGTCCATTCTTGCTCTATTATGTTTTTTTTGCTAACTACCTCTAAATATCTTTTTATGTTTTATGATGCTTTGAGTAATCATGATATTTGTGTTTTGATGAAAAGAATAATCTTGGAAAACATTAAACCAAAATTGTGTTGAAGGCAATGATAAAGGCGATTCACAAATTTACAATAATTTTAGAGTAATGTGATATGTTATTCTTTTGATGCATAATTTTAAAAATTTAGGTTGTCTACTAATTTTTATATTTGTGTGGCTTACACAAAGTGTGTCAAAATTCTCTCTTAAGCTTATTTTAGAAGAATTATGCACACTTTAGAATCTTCTTATGATGTATATATCTAATAGAAATAAGTGCTTGCATAAATAAATGTAGGGAGATTAATAGGAAACCCAAAGGATGGTGGAGTAGGTGCTACTTGGGAGAAAGAAGTTAAACTAATTTTTTGTGATCTTTGTTTGAAGAAAATAAAGTTAGGCAATAGGCTGACAACCTATTTCAATAAAGAGAGTTGGGAAAATTTAGTAAAAAATTTTAAGGAGAGTACTAAAAAGGAGTATAATAGCACACAACTTAAAAATAAATGGGATCAACTAAAAAAGGATTGGAAATTATAGAAGGAGTTGAAACAAGGATTAACTAGTTTGGGATGGGATCCAAGAAAGAAAACTATTGATGCATCAGAAGATTGATGGCGTGAAAAGCTACAGGTGAAGTTCTTATATGCACTTGTAACCTTCCACTTACTTTTCAATGAATTCTTATAGATATAATATGTAACTCTTATTGTTAAACTAGATGTAATGCAAAATGTGAAAGAATTTAGGCACTGTGGCATAAAATCTGAGCTTGAAAAGAAGTTAGATCTTATGTTTAGTGGTGTGGTTACTGCCAGAAGTCCATTCTGACTCAAGAAGATCAAATCTTCAAATCATGAATCATTACATGCCATAAATTTCTGCACTGAATTAAGTCATTCTAGATGCCCATCATCTCTAGTACCTAGAGGTCTGAATAAAAAAAAATGAGGTACTAGTTTTCCCTAAAATCAGATATCATAGATAGTTACTGCATGCATCAGTAGTGTGTCATCTAGAGTGAATAAGCCAATAACACCAGCTTTGTTGTCTAAAATAATAATTAAGTTAGAATAGATCACTGAAATTTTTTAGGATATTCCACTTTATCTGCACTCAATGAATTTGCTTGAAGATGTCAACAAGCCAGAATCTTCATGGTAATGGCACCAGAATGAAGAGTTTAATTTCTTCATTATTATTTTGAAATATGATGTTTAGCATTTCTTGTATAATGTATTAGTATTTGTTTAATCATATGACTGCTTCGAGGGATGTGTAGCTGTTCCTTAGAAACTAACGACAATTGGATTGCTAGTAGTTTATATTATTATTTACATTGATATATGATGCTTTACTAGGGAAAGTTTTCAATGATGTGTTATTGGGTGAGTTTTTATTAAAGATTAATGTGAAGAATTGCTTATTTATTTAGGTTATAGTTATGGAAAGTGATGATGATGATCAACCTATGACTGTTATCGTTACTGCTGTATGCTTAATAAATGAGTACTACGAGTCTTATGTTTGCAAGACTCCATGTATGACTTCTAAATTTATTGGAGAGAAAAGGATCCCTGAGATACTTAGAGGGCACCTAGGGAGATTTCATAATATGTTTCAAATATCTTAACTAATTTTCACTAATCTATTACAAGAGTTAGAAAATTTTCATGGGCTCTGTGGATCTTCTAGAACTACAATTAGAGAAGTATTGGCCCTAACATTAAATATATCTAACGAGAAATTTCAACACTCATCTGAAACCATAAGCAGATACTTCTTTGTTGGCCTTGTTGCTTCAGTAAGTTTATCATCTAAAGTTATAAAGTCGATGACTCAACTTTTCAGAATATACCAAGTGAGATTTTGCAAGATTGTTGATACATGCCATATTTCAAGGTGAACTTCATTTTTAACTTTATGACTCAATAATCATTTCTGATTACCACCCAATTATGTATCAAACTCTGATATAGGCTTTCACTAGAGCAATTGACGATACACATGTCGATGCCCGTGTGCCTTTAACTGATAAGGCGGCTTATATTGGTCAATTTGGGTTGCCTACCCAGAATGTAATGAAAGTTTGTGATTTCAATATGTGCTTCACCTTTTTAATGGCTAGATGAGAAGGAAGTGTACATGATAGTCACATATTCAAGAATGCCATACATCGTAGACAAAATAACTTTCCACTGTCTCCTCCAAGTATTACTGTACTAAATCTTTTATTCATTACAAATAAATGAAAATTGTCACATATAATTACAAGTTCAAACTAGAAAATATTACCTTATGGATGCTGGTTATTTAGTACAATGAGGGTTTTTGAGGCATTTTGCATATATAAAATATCATATCCCTGATTTTGAAAGGAGCAGCCAAGTCATTATGGGAAGGAAAGAATTATTTAATAAAGATCACTCATCATTGCATGGTGTAATTTAATGATCTTTTAGAGTATGGAGAAGAAATGGGTTATTATGCGCAATATGCCAGCATGCTCATTCAAGGAATAGGTTAAATTAGTTACCACTACAATGGCTCTACATAATTACATATGTCATCACCCATTACACAATGACATTGAGTTCAATATTGTTGACAATGATCAATCATTTGTTCCACCTAAAGCATTTGAATATTGGCTAGGCCACTCAATAGTAGAAATAAGCCCATACATAATAGAAGTTGAGACTCAGGAAGGAGAAGGAGCTAAAGAGATGAAAGAGTTACAAGAGCAGACTTTAGATGCCTTAGATTGTGATTAGTTTTGAGATTAAGGGTTGTTGAGAGTATTGATGATGATTATGCTATTTATGAGAACAATGAGAAAGTTTTGAAGATCATGAGTTGATTGATGAGAATGGTGGTTAGTTTTGCATTACAGAAAGTGTACTTATTTTTGGGTTTGTTCATTCTTGGGTGCATGATCATCCCTATTTTTTAACTGGATTGGTAAAATCTTTTTTGTTTCCCAAATTTTTTTAGGACAAAAGTAAGTCCATTCTTTTGTTCTGCTCAGTAACATTGTTAAGACATTGCATTATACTTTGCTTATTATTACTCTCTGGGCATTTGTAAGGAATGCCATGCACAAACTACCATCTTTACATACTATTTAAAGTGCACATTTAGTGGCTAGTAGTGTGGTGCTGCTATGTTGATTGTTAGTAGTGAATTCTTTTGTGTTGCTATATTTAAGCATTTTTAAATTTGTTGAATCCATATTCATTTCATTAACATCATTGGTTATGATTTCAAATGTTGTGAGTGACCATTTTATATTCTTGACCTTAGTATATGGAAGGCTTGATTCTTCTTTGTGCTACTGGTTTGGGTTGACGGATGGCTTGCTGCATGGTTCATTGTGCTGTTTATTTGCTACAGGTATGGTTCCTTGTGTTGCGTTCTTTTTTAAATATGAGTGGGTTATTTTTGCTGGTTTTGGCCTCATCGGCCTGCTCTTCCTTATAGATGTTTGTAGTGGTTGTTTTATTGTTGGTTGGCTTTGGTTCCTTTTTATTATATGGTAGCCTTGCTGCTTCTTTCTGCTGCTAGTTTGGGTTGACAGATGGCTTGTTGACCAGGTTCATTATGTTATTTATTTGCTACAACTATTGCTCTTTGTGCTATTTTCTTTTTTAAATTTGGTTGGGTTGTTGTTGTTGGTTTTGGCCTCATTAGCTTGCTCTTCCTTATTGTTATCTATGGTGGCTGGGTTGCTATTTATTATTGCTTCTTTATTTATCTAGTTTGGGTTGATAGAGGCTTGCTTCCTCTCAGTTGGCTTAGTTCATTGTGCTATTTATAGCCTAGCAGTTGTGGTTCCTTGTGTTGTATCCCTATTTAAAATATGGTTGGCTTATTGTTACCAGTTTTGGCCACATTGGCCCACTATTCCCGATTGTTTGTCTATGGTGGTTGGTTTATTACTGTTGTTCTAGTACTGATTGGCCTGCTGCTTGGTGGCTAATTCTCTCCGGTATGGAAGGAAATGGTTGTGATGACATTGATATTTTTCTTTCTATCTTTAAGGCTAGTAGCATTTTATGTGATTGTAACCCTTCTTTTTGAAGTTTGGATGCTCACATACATTGTTGCTCCTTGGGATGGATTTTGACTGAGCTTGTGCCATCCTTATTTTTCTTTAATGTATCTTTGTACCCTTGCTTATGTTTTTTTTGAGCTTCTTATAGGTATGTGTACAGGGTGGAGCCATGCAGTGGTTATGTGCTTTTCTCATGAAGGGAATGCTACCTTACTGGTGATTTTTACTTTACTTTTTCCTGTAATATATTCTTATATTAGTTAGGGAAATTTCTTTAATAGGTTTATTGTAGCTCTTAGTAGCATTAACTTTGAGATATTTTTCCCTACAAAGACAGTGTATCTTCTATTTATGTTAATAAAATTTCTATCATTTTTTTGGGAAATAAATATTTTGCTATTTAATTTTATTTTTCAAATATTTTGCAATGTCACCCATCCTTGTATTAATATTTTTATTACTTATACACATTTTTTTTTATCAAAGAATATGAGTTCGAGGATATCTACTAAGTCTAGCGCTGTGTATTGAAACTGTGATTTACAATGTTATGTATTCACTTCACGTAGGGAAGGAAATTAAGGGAGAAGATTTTTTAGGTGTCCAAGAAATAGAACACAAGATGATTGTAGCTATTTCAGATGGGTTGATGAATACAAAGGTGACACATCAAACAGTAAGCATGCTAGGAGGGTATCAATGGAAAAATTAATTTTAAAAAGATTTGATCAAGAGGATAGTAAGCTTAATATTTTGATCTAACTAGTTGTTGTATGCATAATTATAATATTACTGTTACTTATTAAGTAATGTTATTTATGAAGTGATGTATAATCTATTAATGTAATTTAGTTGAGTTATGACTATATATGAGTATTACTTATCTCATTTTTTTTCATTATGTTTATAATTATTCAGCACATATGCTCATAGGGACATTTTAGTCAATTTTGCACAAAAAGCTATAGCATAGTAGATTTTGAAGTGAGTTTTCCAAATAGAATCTCAGCTTCAGCAACAACAGCTTCTTGCCACCAGCTTCTTCTACAGCAGCTCACAACTACTTCTCAAACAACTACAATTGCCCTAAACGGGGCCTTAGTTGGAGGTGACACTCTTGCTAGATAGGGATGAAAATAGGATCCCTGAATAAAGTATAAGTGTATCTGAATCTTCATTATGTGAAACTATAAGGTGACATGTGAGCACCTTAGCGCTAACCCCACTTTCCTCACAAAATATTGAGGGTTTGGTAGTTAAAGATGCTCCTAAATTACGTGAAAATTCTAAGCCTCAGAGGTTTTATCTAGTAGTAATATTCTCAAGCTCAAGAGTCGATGTAGAGCTTGAAGATAATTCATTCAAAGAATTAATATAACTACCCTTAAATTGGTACTCACCTTGCGTTCTAAATTTAACAAAGAAAAGTTTAATTCCACATACATGGTCTAAGCATAGGTCAAAGTACTTTGAAAGACTATGGAACAACAAATGCAAGAATGCTCAATCAAGATCGGGACTAGGCTTTGGTATGGTGGGCCTAGTAGATGATGATAAATACTGCCTAATCATCACCAACCACTTGGAGTATGATAGGGTCTTTCTTAACAACACCAAATCATATGAGGAGGATATTCTTGAAACTTTAGATGATTAAGATGACCTCCAAGTTAGGGATGTATCCCCAAAACTAGAGGAAGAAATCAAGTCAACCATCAATGAGTTGAAGGAGATCAACTTGAGCACTGAGGACAATCAGCACCCAACACACATTAATTTCTTATTGAATGAATCTAAAATAAATGACTTAGTTAGGCTATTCTCAAAGTTTAAGGATTGCTTTGCATGGAGCATAAAGAAATGCCAAATTAGCTCCTAATGTCATGGTTCACAAACAATCCTTATCAAAAAAGCTCCTAGATGTTCTGATTAGCCATCTCATAACTTAAGAAGCTAATCGATGTTGGTTTCATCTGAGAATAAAAACCTGGTTGGCCAGTATCAACCTAATTAAGAAGAAGAGTGGCCAAATTTGCATTAGCATTAATTTTAAGGATTTAAGTAAGGCATGTCCCAAAGATAAGTTCACGTTAATCATACCAAAGCTAATGGTGGATATTTCCTCATCTCATGTAGTTTTCTCACTCATAGATGGCTTATCTAGCTACAATTAAATTAAGAATAAACTTGAAGAAGAAAAGAACACTACATTTAAAACCCTAGTGGAATTTGTTGCTATAGGGATATGCTTTTCGATCTTAAAAATGTTGGCGCTACATACCAAGGGACATGAGTCAAATCTTTGATGAACTCATCAATCATCAAGTTGAATTCTATGTTGATGACCTCATAGTCAAAAGCAAAGAAAAGTAAGATCATCTATATGACTTGAGAGTAATTTTTGAGCGATTGAGGCAATACAACTTTAATATAAACCCTCTGAAGTATGCATTTGTAATAACTTCAAAAAAGTTATAAAGGTTCATTGTATGACACTGTGTGATTGAAGTCGACCCCAACAAGGTCAAAGAGATATTAAAAATGCCACCTACTAAAAATCTAACCTAGCTCAAATCATTCCAAGGAAGGTTGGCGTATCGATGATGCATCATATCCAACATATCTAGATAATGTCATCCATTTACAACATTAACCAAGATAGACAATAAGTTCAAATGGGATGATAAATGCCAGCCTGCATTTGAAAGCATCAAGCGGTACCTTATGACATTGCAAGTCCTAGCCGCCCCTATCCTAGGACAATCACTTAAACTCTATATGATTGCATTAGATGACTCTCTTGGCACTTTGTTGTCCCAAGCCAATAACAAAGGAAAGGATAACACACTTTATAATCTAAACTGTCATCTAATTCTTGCAGAGGAAAACTATCCACCCATTGAGAATCATTATTTAGCTCTCATCTTCGCCACTCAAAAGCTAAAGTGCAACATGCTTTCTCATAAAATTAACTTGATTTCTAGAGTCAATCCACTATAATATCTCATGACACAATTGACTATTTATGTCATTTTTGGATGAGATTAACATCTTCTCTAAACTCATAATTAAGGCCTCTAATCCTAGATTAAGAGCCTCATGATTAAGCACATAGGACACTATACTTGGTGACATAGTGAATCCTTCTAAGGTTTATCCTAACTTAATAGAATTAAGTGGACCTAAACCAAACTCAAATCTAAATTAATGATTGAATCAGACACATTCTAATTAAAAACTAAAATCAATTGAGTTTTGATTAAGATAATTGGGACGGTAAACCCGATTATCCTACTTAAGCTCAAAATCACATAAACCCAAAGAAATTTAAATACAATCAAAATAAATTGAAATTAAATCAAAGAAAAAGACTAACATAAAGTCAATGCAAGAATAAAAATGAACCTAAAACTAAATCTAAATGAAGTAAAAAAAATAGCCAACCATTTGACAGATAGTTGACCTATATGGGTCCCATAAGATCGAAGGTCCCAAAATTTGACCAAATGAAATCATTTCAAAGACTCAAAATTATAAAATGAAAATGTTTAAACATGAATCAAATAAATTTAAATCAAATAAGGTCTTAGATCACATGATCTAAATAAACCCCAATGAACCTTATTAAAACCAAAGTACAAATTAAATTGAAATTAATCCAAATCAAATACCCAAAATCATTTAAAAATCATAATTAAACATAAAAAATAATTCAATAAGTTTAATTTGACCAATTTGGTCATTTGACCCAAATGAGTCCAACTTAGTCAATTATGTTTGATTTGGCTCAAATATGTCAAAATTGAAATGAACTTCAAATCAAATGAAATTAATCACTCCAAATCATTTCACACATGTGATTTAAGCATGATTAGAGTCTAAACATGCCTTAGTTGAGTCAAATTAGTCATTTGCTTCAATTGAACTCAACTTAACCCATTTAAGTCAAAAATGAATGAAGTTGAAACAAAATAAAAATCAATTCCAAATCTAAGGAAATCGATCAATTTAAGACATCAAAAATCATCAAATAACCATAATTAAATCTAAATTTTAATCTTAAAAGACCCTTTGTGCTAGGAAATTCAATTTGAACAATTTAGCTCAAAAGGGTCAAATATAGCTAAATTCACATCAAACCCTCACATGCCATGAATAAATTGACCTACAAATTATTTATGTGATAATTAAATCAATTAATCAAAATAAATACAATCAAATCACTTTAATCAATTTAAATGCAAATGGCATTGAACTAAGCTCAATCATCAAATCCAACTCAAATGGATTTGAGTTTAACCCATGATTCATCTTGGTTTGACTTGGCCAATCAACCTCCAATCTAAAGAGGTGTTAGTGTTATGGTGGTGAAGTCAAGAGATGCCATGGAAGATGAGCCATAGCCATGAGATGGAAGAAATCAAAATTTTGTGGAAAGATATGAAATTCCATTTTCTCTCATCCATATCTCTTCCACCTCTTCGCCATGACTGATTTGGACTTTCTCTAATCAATTGACCTCCCCTTGGTGCTAGCCTCCAAGGGTGGTAATCACCATGGAAAAATCCAACTCACTTTTTCCATGGGGATATGGCTCACAACTAAAAATAAAAGGAGAGGATGGAGATTCCATCTTCTCAAGATAGCCATCCTCTCATATTCTTGAGGTTAAGAGAGAACAAATTGACCCATTACATAGAGCTTTCATCCCCAGGGCTAGATTTCAGCCATCTTGAATGCCTTATGTATGGCTCTTGGCCATATATGGAAAGAGAGGAAGGAGGCTTCCTCTTGGAAATCTCAACATCCTCACATGTTCTTAAGGTGTAGAGAGGAAGAACTAACCTTTCCCCGGGGTTCCTTATCATTAGCAAGTAAGAATTCGGCCAAGGCTGGCAGCTAAACTCTCAGCCAAGCATGAAATTGGGGAAGGAGTGATCCTTACCCACAATTGAATCTCTTCACATGATTAAGGGACAAAGGCAAACTTAACCAAACCTTTACTTAAGCCCCATGCTGCTGGGGAGTCGGATAATGACCAATATTGATGAAAAATGCACAGAGCTTGGTCTTTACTATGATCTGTTAGGAGGCAAGATGTAAAATTTAACCCAAAGGTTCATTTTAATCTAAGGAAGCTTTTTGAAGTAGAAAATCCACTAGATATTAGCTCTGGTAAGGTATGCCTCCAATGCCACCCCTCTGTCTTCATGATTTGGCATTTTATGAAATGAATTTGGTTTCCATCAAGATCAAGTCATTTAGATCTCCTAAAAATTGATCCTTAATCAATTTTAAATTGAATTCATGAAGATATGTCACCTTAATTATAAAAAATCAGCATGTGAATACAGATAGCTCTCAATTCTCACTGGTGAGAATAAAGATAAAATCTACACCATTGATTTCTTTTCTTTTGAATGGATGTGTGGTGTTTATTTTTGGATGTGGGATACTATGCAGATCTTAGGGGATACTTATTGAAGTGATTAGGTACTACATTAAGGTATGATGCACTATCTCAAAAGATAGAAATCATCACTCTATAATAGACCTAATCACCTAATAAGGGCTCCTAAGGCATGATGGGTATTCGAATGTACTAGAGTTCTTTCCCATACATTATATGGAAAAGTAAATTCGGGTTTATTTTAGGCTAGGTTCCTTAAGTTCCCTATGGAGTCAAGCCCCCATAGTTAATTGCATCCTAGAAAATGTAATTTCTTAAGAATACTCTTGATTAAAGTAGAAATTAAAGTCTCCAAAGATTTCAAGGCTTGACTATCAAAGGATTGGTTGTATTTGGAAATTCAAGTGGGAAAACTCAAGGAGAAGACTTATTATCGAAGCCAAAGAGAATGAGTAGGAAATGCTCATAATACTAGGAAGCCTAGTGAGTATTCCAATCTATCTTATGGTTAGGCTTTATATGTTTGAAATTGAAGAGATTTAGTTTATTTGAGTTGAATTTTAATTAGATTACTAAGGCTTATAATGCATCAACACAAGGTTATGGGAAAAGCTTAAGAGGTGATGATTTATACTTGTAGCTCAAGAAAATAGCTACCTCGAATCCTAAATCTAGGGAGCTTTAAGAAGAGCTAAAACATAACCTAAATCTAAGAAAAAATGGGTATATGATTTACCTCAACATGATAGAGTAAACCACCCTACTTCTAGACTTACAACCACCTCAAGTGACTGCTAGTTAACACCTTCTACGATTCAAAACCATGTTGTCCAGTCTTATGAAAGTACAAGATAGTTGAGCTATTTTTTAATTTAAAAGAGATTAAAGTCCTTAAACCCACTCCCTAAGAGACTAGAGCATGAGTGGTTTGAGTAATGACCAAATCTATAAATGCAAATCTTTTCAAATTTTATTTGATTTTTGACACTTCATTTTGACAAAGGCCATAGGATTTCTTATGCCTAAATGCATGTTGAAATGAGATTATGGGCTAAATCAGAGAGAAAGAGGTGTTTTCCATCATATAGGAGGTCCTTAAAGGTCAAGTCTTCCTCAATCATGCAAAGATGGAAATCCTCTCTTAACAAGAGTGAGACAATATAAATGCATGATGTTAAACATACATCATTCAATTGAGGGGTTGTTAAACCTTTAAATTATTTTAATTTATGTCCTAGGCTTTATGTGAGGTTATGAATTGCTTAGTACTTTAATTATGAGTTATTAGTTGGGTACAAAATTTATTTTATCCTAAGAGCCTAATTGCATCTGGGTCACACATTAAAGCATCAAACATTAAGAAGCTATGAAAAGCATGTCATTTCTAATGCACAATTTTAAACATAAAATCAATCAATTTTATAAAACTAGCTCAATAGAATAAAAGGCTAATGCGGTCGAGTACCATTATACAACCTGAAAAGAAAAGATGGGTAGCTGAGGTCTACCCTTATACAACCAGGTACTTGAAAAAATAATTACAATTTACAAATGAATGCTATGGGGGATCTTCAAATATTCATTTCTTCATATCTTCTTCATTTCCTCCATGTCTTTGCTTCTTTGATGTGGTAGGCTTCAAGGAATCACATCATACCCCAAGACTTAGCCTTTTGGCCAATGCTCATCCTAATCCACCATAGCACTAATCCTAATTCCTAATACAAAATTATATTAAAAATAGAAAAAGTAAATCTAACTACACCTGCAAAAGAAGTGTTAACTAAACACACATACAACCTAAGTAGTTATATTTTTAATTCGGATTTGGCACCCTACACATGGGTAACCAAGCCCACCTATCCTAACATGGATTATACTTAGGGGCTTAAGCCACTTGCAAAGAGAGCATTTATATTTATTTTTTAGCGGCCCCTCATGGATAATCCTTTGCAAAAAATATGATTCGGTTAATCACAACCTACCATCCAGTCTACAAAATATATACCCTAATATCCAATCTAAAATATTACATCATAAAACAAAACATACACCAAACCAAGCCCCGCCCTAACATAAAGTTAGAAGTAGTGACTTAATTCTAATGTGTGTGTTAAGGAATTCAATTTAACCATAAAGGATGATTTCACTTCAAGTTGTTTAATTGATTTGAGAATTTCAGTTTGTGTTTTATTTGGTTTCATGTGACTTACACTTAGCAACTAAGTGTTATAAAGAGAGGAAAGAGAATCACTCTCTTTCATCCCAACCCAAAGCCACTTTCTAAAGCATGTTAATTTAATTTGTTTCCTTTTAGTGAATGGCTTATTAAATATTATAATTAATTCTAAGTTAGGGTTTACTTTAAATGATTTCATTCAATATGGAAGGCTTTTTAAGATTAATTTAATTGTATTACTATCACATGACATATGTTCAATCATTCCTTTCCATCACATGTAACATGCATATGATATTAATCCTAAATATACCTATACATACAATATGTTTTAGCACACTTAGATGATTAATGTAGATATGTATATTTGTAGAAAAGGAGATTTTCATTCATTAACTAAATGCACATACAAGTGTATAAAAGTTTTAAGCGGATACTTCACCATTATTAAACTAGGGGAGTGATGTAAAGACCTCCTAGGGGCTACTTAAAGTCTCACATCCACAGAATGTCCAGACTAGATATACCCACTATTCTTAAATACACATGAATGTATAAATGACTACAAGAATCCAAAATCAGGCAAAAGTTGTATTTCTTCAACTGAATTATTTATACATGTGAGGTAAAGTTATATCTAAATTCTAACATAGAAATACATAAGAATGAATGTAAATAAATGTTGTGTCCTTTTCAAATGGACTATACATTTGTTAACATTCAAACTTTATGTAAATCCATGTAGACTAAAGAAAGAGAACTCCATATCACATGTTCTAAGCTATAGACACATGCAAGCTTATAGATATTTATAACTATTAGCACTCAAAATATTATAGTTGATTTATACACTTTTGAAAATAACTTTGATTTAATAGTGATAATAGCCACATATATTCTTATTTTAAATCAACACATGCAAGCTGGACATAAAGAAAATTTCAATTGATTTATTTTTGAAAGACATGAATGAATGATTCAAATGACATACAACATTTAACATGATTGGAAAAGAATTACTAAATATAAGCATATAATCTCATTCAATCAAACTAATTCCTAAGGACAATCCTATTAAATAAAATCATTTAAAGAAAAATAAAGCTTGTTAATAGCATCTTTCATTTTATGTTTTGACTTGATTTAATGAAATGGGGAAAAATTTGCTGATCCTAATCCATTCTCATGTTTATGGTTTACTTTAGTTTAATGAAAAGGCAATTATACTAATTTTATGAGTTAATTTGGTTGTAATATGAGCTAAGTCCATTAATTACCCCTTTCCTATGCCACTTTAGCATGATTATCTAAGTAATTATGAGCCAACATGATATGCACATGCTTTTATAAATAAAAGCAATAATGATACTAGGAAGATAAAAGGGCCTAATTCAATTGGCTCACAATTATTGGTTAGCTAAGCTAAATGATTTAATTAAGTACTCTTATAACCTTCCCACACATGTAGGGTAGTTATAATTTCCTTCGAATTCTCTTAGGCTATTGAACACTGAAGAGTCTACCCAACACTTAAGTGATTAAGTTCTGGAATGATTTGGATTTTAATTTCATTGATTAAATAATCCAATTAACTGATTAAACCATAATTAACTTGATTGATTAAATGAGATTGAAGGAATAGATTAAGAAGGAGGCCTCAATCTAATCCCATAGGCTCATTCACTATTGCTCAAAAGATTAATCACTTAATTAATTGATTCATTAATGTTCACATGATTAGTCAATTGTAATTGGATTAGGAGAGCAATTAAGGTTTAATTAATTGATTTCATTAATTAAGCAAGCAATAAATCCCAAGAAAATTAGGGGAGGCAGAGGTCATCCCTTTAGATAATCTTAAAAAGTTTGGGATTAACCCAATGATTAATTAAGGAGTATTTAAGTTAATTATGTTTTTAATTAAACCCTAATAAAGCCTTAATTATAATTCAAAATTACTTGAAAGTATTTTTATTAAACGCTCCTTTACAATACCTTTAAAATGTGTATTTATTTGCACCTTTTAGATTTTTCTACAATTTTTTTATAATTTTTCAAAGTTTTCGCAGATTTAAATAATTTTTATAAAGCCTATTAATTTATTTTATTAAAATAGACTATATGTACTTCAAAATTAAATATCTTTTAATCCAGAAGTTCTTTTGATTTGAATTTCTTATGGTAGGTAGAACTTAACTTCGTTTTCAATCTCTAAATATTTTAACTCAATCCAATTTGTATTTTTAAAATAATTGATGAAATTTGATTTTCACTAAAACTCAAATTAAGCTCAAAATATTTGGTAAAATTTCAAAGTTTTAGGTTTGTTGGACTCCTCTGGAAAAGATGAATCTAATGATTCCTTATTTGCAATTTTTAGTTAAGTATTTTTTCTATAAATTTTTTTAAAATTTAGTGATTTACATAATTTTTAAAATCTAAAAAGGGGTGAATTTCTTACTTAACACAGCCAGCACCGTGCGGCACTGACGGAGCAACATGGTGCCATGCGACACCACCACGCGACACCACATGATTGGCTGGCATAGTGTTTCATCAGCAGATGAGCGAGAAAATGCAGGGGAGGGCATTTCAATCGAATCATCCGATCATAGATCCGATGATCCAAATTGAATTTGCATGATCAGAGGGTAAAATTAGCAGGATCTTGCATAAAATTTGGACCGTCTGATCCCTAGCCATAGAAT
Source organism: Cymbidium sinense (assembly GCA_021442155.1). Classification (NCBI taxonomy): domain Eukaryota; kingdom Viridiplantae; phylum Streptophyta; class Magnoliopsida; order Asparagales; family Orchidaceae; genus Cymbidium; species Cymbidium sinense. The sequence continues at coordinate 46,142,964 of CM038224.1, read as the reverse complement.
CCAATGGCTGCTGCTTCTCAGCCAGCAAAAGTGATAGGAATAGTGCAAACCGATGAGATTTTCAAGATTTTTGTGAAATATGAATGAAATCTCATCCCAATGAGCTCATTTTCATGTCAATTCACACTAAAAAGCTTCTATTTTCATATTGGGACTAAATACAATAAAAAAAATGTAAGGGTTTTCTAAGGAATTTCCTAAAATTGCACAAGAATTATAACAAATAAATGCTCATAAGGGTGACTACGACTCTTGAAAATTACCTCATCGGGGATAATATTTGGTGGCAGCGATGATTTGGGCATGCTCCTGAATGCATGAAGAAGCTTTGGAATGGATTTAGACCTTTTCCTCCCTTCAAAATGATGTATCCAGCAATGGCCACATCCTCACTAGAATCTACTTGATTTTGATAGTTTTCACTTCAAAATGAAGTGGGAATGGTTGCTGGTTGGTTTGAGAGCTTTAGGGGAGTGAAATGAAGACAAGAGCTAGTTCCTTGAGGCTTCTATTTTCTGTCCTTTTGGGATTGGAAAAAATCACCATTAATGGTAATGGGGAGATGGTTGGGAGGTGATGGTTGATTTGGGACTTTGGATTTAGCTCCAAAGTCTTCCTTGGGGCTGTGAAGTTATTCTTCATTGAATGCAAATGATGGGGAGGATTGAATGAGGGCATTTTGTAAGATTATGTAGAATCCTATGTGGGGAAGGATCCATGAGTGATTTGATTGAGTTTGGGTTGATTTTTGGCTAATCCCAAGTGGGTTTGCATTGGGTTTGATCAGCTCCCAAGATGTCATGGGTTTGTTTCAAAGGATTTGGCTCAATTTAGGTTATTTGGGTCACATTTGGTCATGTTGGGTTAGGTTGACCAATTGGTCAAATTGGGTCAAACTAAAGCTTAGGATTGGTTCAAAAGATGATTTAAAGTATTTTGGTATGATCAATTTGATTTAATTTTGCCCAGAAATGATTTTGGCTCATTTGGAATCAAATGGGTCAAATGGGTCAAGTTGACCAATTTGACCAAAATTGGCCAAATTGGCTTGGGTTATAGGTAGATTCATGTCTAATTGGCTAATTGAAAATGAATGTAGTCCTTAATTTAAATCAATTTGTATTTAATTTGGATTTAGGCCACAATGACCATTTAGATCAATTTGGGCTAAGTTGGTCTAGTTGATCAAATTGGAGCTTTCGTCAAGTTCAACAACAAATTTGGAATGAACTTGAGCCATTAGTTGCAATCAATTTGAATTGGATCATGATTTGACCCAATTGGTCCTTTAGGATAATTTGGGTCAACTTGGGTTAAAGGGCCAATTGGGTTTGGTTTGGCTCAAGTGATGGTCTGTCATGTTCAAACATTGATCATGGGTTGATGTGAATCAATGGTTTCAACCAATTTGATGTAGGGTGAGTTTTGGCTAGTTTTGGTTCATTTGGGCTAAAGGTTTGACTAGGTTAAATGACCAAGTTGACTTGGTTTGACCTAATTCATGGCAATTGGTCATCCTAGGGTGATCAATAGTTATGGTATGAGGCTTGGATGGGCTTGGTTCAATCTAATTTGGGTTGGATTAGAACTTGGCTCAAAAGGGTCCTTTAGGTCACTTTGGGTCAAATGAGCTTAAGTGGGTCAATTGGCTTGCTTTTGACTTGATTTAAGTATAGTTGAACTTATATATGAGCCAATGATTGAAGTATAAATTCAACTACTATCAATTTGGAGTTCAATGGATTTTGGCTCATTTGAAATTTTCAAGTCAAAAGGGCTAAGTTGAGCTTTACATGGGTTGACTTGAATTTAGTTTGATGACTATATGTCTCATTTATATTTTGATAGGTGATTGGAGGAATGATTGTTCAAGAGAAAATATATTAGTTTTTACTTGATTCAGGTAAGATTTGGCCAAGTCCAAAGAATTGGTTCAAAAGGCTTAAATTAAGATTTCATTTGATTTTGGATTTGGTTTTGAGCATTTGAATGTATATTTCATTTATATTTGGGAAGATAATCAAAGGAACAATTGATTTATAAGAAAATTAATTGAGTTTGAAGTGATTTGAAGGAAAATGTGGCTAAGCTCAATAAGGTAGGTTCAAAAAATTTAGAAGGGGATTTGATTTAGTTTTGATGATTTGAGTGTAGATTTTGTTTATATTTATGAAGATGATTGAAGATATGATTGATTCATGAAGAAATCAACTAAACTTGGATTGAATTAGGTGGAGATTTGGCTAAGTTCATGGAATAAAATCACATGGCTTAAGAAAGATTTCAAGTTTGGATTTGATCATGGGCTTCAATCATTTGGAGTTAGATTTGAATTAGAATTTGATTTTGAATTTGAGGTTTAATTTGAGATTTATATTTTGATTGAAATTAAGAAGGTGCATATGGATTGGGTTTAGGCTATAGGATAGGTGATTTCCTTAAGTCCTAAGGCATAACCTAATCTTATGATTAACCCTTCTAAGTTCTAGGCTTAGGTTAAGTGTGCACCTAATCACTAGAAGTGTCTTATGGCTAAGGAGCTCTTAGTGTCTAGAATAGTCTTAAGTCAAGGAGAGGAAGTTGAGAGCTCACTCCAAAAGTGAGATCAACAAATGATTCTGATCTAATCAAACCAATTGATTAATCCCCTCAAGAAAACCATAGGATGATCCTGAACCATCCCATCTTTGATCGGATGACCACGATCTAACAACATCCCTGCCGCCAAAATAATGTTGAATCCAAGTGGATCCTGTGTGGCCAAATCAAGTACTGCTGCGTGTAAAGCGACACCAAGTGGCACTAACAACAACAACAACAATAATCCATTATCCCACCAAGTGGTGCTAACTGTATTAAAATGAAAATTTTAGTTTTTTAAGCTTTCAAAATTTTAAAATATGTTCATAACTTCCAAAATTTATTATAAATGAAATATTCAAAAAAAAATGTAAATAATGGCTCTATGGATTCATCTTAGTGAGAGGAATATAATAAACTCATAATCACCAAATTTTATTAGGTATTTTTGAGTTAATTTGAGTTTGATTGAAAATAATCAAATAAAAAGTAAACTAAAATCATTAATCCAATTACTTTGAAATTATGCAGAATTGAATTTGAGGATAAAATATAGTTCAGGTTTAAATTTGAGAATTTATTGATGTTCAAATTAAAGGATTTAAAATTTTCAATCCCAAAACCCTAATTTAATAAATTAAATTAATAATAACTTAAGAAAATTAAGGAAAAGAATGACATCAATCCCAAACATCATAATATACATTAATGAACCCAATAAAAATACTAAACCTCTCTTGAACATAATAAACTTCAAAATAACATAAATGATCTAATTAAATCAATTAATAAACTTAAACTTTAAAAAATCATAATAAATCAACCAAAACTTCAAAAATTCTATATGAACCCTCTATGTATTTATCTTTTAGAGAGGAATTAAAGAAAATTAAAACCCATAATTAATTCTTAAGGATTAGGGCCTAATTTAGATTTTATTAAAATAATTAATATTTTAATTAATCTTAAAACACACACTTGTTTAAAATGAAACTTTAAGGAGATTAAATTGGGAAGGAACCCACTTGATATAAAAAATTTAAAGCCAAAGAACTTCTAGATTAGAAGTTGTACAATTTCTAATCTCTAGGTCAATTTACATCAAATAATAAATTAAAAAATTTCAAAAATTAGAAAATTTTATGAAATCAATTTAAAACACTTTCACTAATAGCATAACATCTAAGAAAATTTTCTTAACCTTTTGAAATTATAGAATCCTAAGAACCATATACTAAGGATATAAACATTAATTAAAAGCACAAAATTGATTGAACCTTAAAGCTTAAATTAAAAAAAATCAAAAATTAATTAATGACATTTAGTCAAAGGAACTAGTCAAACAAATCAAATCAATTGAAGCAACTAAGTAAAAATCAAATTAAATAAAATAATCATAAAATTAAAATAATCAACATATAAATTAAATCACTAAATCTAGCAAATGAAATGATCAAATTCTTAACTACAATTTAAATAAAAGAATAGATTAACTTTAATTGAATCACAAATTAATTAAATTTTAAATATATTAACCAATCCAAACCAAGTTTAAATGAAATGATAAAATCAATAAAACTAAACAACATTAAAAATGATCTAATTAATACAAATAATGTAAAATTAAAATTTTAAAATGAAACTTATAAAGAAATGAATTAAATATTAAATCAAAGGATATTAATTAAATTATTAAAATTCAACTAAATAAAATAAAAACCTATTCTAAAATTAATATCAATAATCAAAACCCTTAAAGTTAAACAAATTTAAACTTCAAAAACTCAAACATTAATCAAACTAAATCCAATTAATCATTTAAATAAATTGAAAATGGGTTAACTAAGATACTTAGGTTCTTAATTTGATCCATAGAATGGATTTTTTACTTCAAGGTGATAATTTCATTATACTAGGACTTAGGATGTTGAATAGAATGGATTCTACCTAAAATGAAATTTATTCTATTCATCATTCTTTAAAATATAAACTCTATCTTAACACAAAATAAATCTAAAATAGAAATAAACTCATAAAATCAATTAAATTATTTAAATTAAAACCACCCAAAGATAAATTAAACAAAATTTGAACTCATACTGAATTTTAAATTAAACAAAGCCTAGTGTAGTCATACCACAAGCCCCTTTTTCGCACACTAGATTATTAGGCCACCCTAGATTTAGGTTAGGTTGATGATCTGAGATGTTTTGTGATATGATGCTTTTTCTTATTTTTTGATGTACATGTTTTAGACTAGATGGCTAGGATTGTTTTCCCAAAAGTTAGGATGATATTGTGTTCTTTTTAGGCTAACTCTATTTTTCACAGGGGATTGTACTTAAAGGGATAGTCATACTAAAAAATATATAATAAATATTATTTGGTTGCAAGTGTTGCTCAAAACTCTAAGCATAGCCTAATATGATAGGTGGGCTTGGAAAGCAACAAATGCTAAAGCCCATATGTTTGAAATATAAACTATCGGTGTGTTGTATGTATTTCTTAACATTTGTTTTATAGGAATTTAGAATTTATTTTAAAACTTTAAAATATAATTACAGCTTAGAATTAAGTTAATATTTATCGATTCTAGAAATAGCAGGAGTTGACTCTACCATATTGGTGGTTCTTGTGAAGCCCATGGAGGTCCTTAAAGAAGGCAACAATCCTAGAAGAAGACCTCCAATATATCAAACTTTTAGTTCTATGCCAGGCTATATAAGTGCAAAGCTAGGCAACACATTTTCCTTTTCTTCTAGGGTGTACAATAATTTCCATCCACATTACCCTATTTTATTAATTCAAATTGGTTTGATTTATTAAGGGGTGTGCAGTAAAATTTGCTTATTTTTTCTATGTTTTTTTTTCAGTGGTGTGTTTTTGTGATGAAATGCCTAGAATGTTAGGTTCATAGGAAAAACTAAATTTTCTACCCCACTTAAATTAAATGACTCAAACATTAAAAATATAAATTAAAAACCTTACATTAATTAAAGCCTTAGGAATAACTTAAAAATAATTAAAAATAATGAGCTTTACAAACCATGAAAGCATATTGTTAGTTCTCCTTGAATTGGGTGCTTCATCCGTTGCACATAAAGGGGCATCTAACCTGTGAGGATGAACACCCTCATTGAGGGAATTGTGCCTTCTTTTTTTGATTTAGCCCATGATCTAACTATATATCATTATAATCATGAACTGCATGCCCCAAACCTAAAAATGAATCATGAGTTAAAATACATAAAAGAAGAAATTTGTTGTATTAGTTAGGTACATAACATGCCAAGCATTATCTAGAGTTAAAAAGTGAGTTAGGTTCTTAGCCTCCTTCCTAAAAGCAATAGCCTCGCCATCTTACATACATAAGAGCAGACTCATGGTTTTCAAAATCACTTAGGTGGTGTTAGATGACAATCCTTCTAGGTGGGTTATAAGTCTAGAATTGTTAGAGATAGATTCATTTCCACAAGTATGAAAAGAATTAATGATTCCCAAAAAATTTACATTAGGTCAAACCTCTAACTCATGTTAGAAGAATTTATTGACTTAGGGTATGAAGCATCCTACTAGAATAAGTCCTCAACCACTAGGGATTCTTATAGTCTTGTGCTACTAGAATCCAAATCTTAGATTTATTATAACATATCAATTCAAATCATGATAAAGTCAATCTCAAATGTAAAGCCCAATGATAGATTAGTTGAAATGCTTATTAGGCTTCTAGTATCTAAACACATTTATTACTTACTCTTGATTGGTCTCTAAAAAGAACTCTTCCTTCTTGAAACATTCACTATTGAATTTTCAAATCACTAACCTTTTAAGACAAGCTTTGAAATCCATTAAGATAAAAGTCAATTTCTTTAATCGAGAGTATTCTTAGGAGGAATTATTTTCCTTTTAAGATGTAATTAACTATAGGGGTTTTCCATTATAGGAAACTACAAACCTTGCAATAATATAAGCCTTGTTCTACTTTTTCATGCAATTTAAGAGAAGAATCTTTAGTACATCCCCCCGTCTGCCTTAAGAGTCTTTATCAAGTAATTAAAATCATTATAAGTTATTATGTTTATCTTTTGTGCTAATACATTTATCCTTTAATGATATATTTGATTATCTAAATAAGTACCCCAATATTTCCATGGTGTTCAAAATAAAAATTTTGATAGATTTTTTCGGTGACTCCATTGGGAAGTAGTTCCGCTTCATTTATCATAGTTAAATGACTAGGTCCTAGAACCACCCCCTTAAAACTTTCATTGAAATTCAAATAAATTAAAGCAAAGTCATTTCTATTAGACTTAATTCTTGTCAAAATAAATTTGATATCATTTCATAGTAAAAAAGAAAAATTATCCTCAAATATTTTGAAAAGCATCTAAGAAAAATTTTCAAATTTTGAAAAAAAAATCACAAAGTTCTTTTTGTCCTAGATTTTACATTGGCTTTTTACAAAAGTTAAAGAGAGTCGATACGGTCCTTAAATCAATACTCCTTTGTTTTAGTACATTTAAAGGTAGGAAACACTTGAGAATGTATATTGAAATGAAGGAGTTCTTTCAAGTTATAAAAAACTCATAAAATTAAAGAAAGTAGGTATAGCCTTGACTATTGCCACTTACCACCTTGATTGAAACTTTAGTTGCATTTTAAAAAGAATTAACCTAAAAAATTAAAAGATGGGAAAATATAATCCCAAAAGAATGCATTATTGACCTTGGGTAGAGGTCAACCAAGGAAATCAAATATGAGACTTCTACCTCTATAGATGGCAATTTTCATACACATAAATGCAATTCCATTTTAATCTTAATAATAAAATTTTCTTTTAGAATTATCTCTCAATGTCCACATGGAACTTGGAATTTAGTTGTTTATGCTAATTAACCAATTCTAGGGAGTGACTTGGAGATAACCCCTTTTTGGACTCTCCAAAAATCCTGAATCATTAAGAGATTAGGAGCGAGAGTCAAAAGGGGAAGATGAACATACATCATGTATAAAAATGACATAACTAAGTTTCATTTTTTTTTAATCGATCAAAAGAAAAGAGTGGATAACAAAGAAAATTTTTAATTCTCTTTATAAAATTAAAATAAATGAAATATAATCTTATAAATTTAACTTAATTTTTTAGTGGGAATCCTCCTCCATTAATTGATTGATATTTCATTGAAAGCCTTAATCAATTTTAAGAATAAATTCTAAAGACAAAATCAATGAAGACTTGGACTCTTTTTAATAATTCTCAAGTCTCATGACTTTGAGATAATTAGATAGATTGGGTCCTAATAGTGATGCTTCTATCTTTGAGAGTGAAAATATAAAAAATTAAATTAAATATTTCAGCTTTGATAGGTCAATATTATTCCATTAAGGATAGAGTTGGCCCTACCATCCCTTTGTATTAGAGGGAATTACTAAAATTAAATTCAAAATGGTAGAGTCTTGTCACCTCAAATAACACTAAAAAAATGGCAAATAAGTCATCAATAAAAAGTTAAAACACTAAGTTTTTTTAAAGAAATTATCCTCTTAATTCATAAATAGAAGAAAACAACAAAAAAAGCTATTCATTTCAAGAATTTCGATTATAGTATTTTTTTTTCCCATCATAGAGAAGTTGCTTACAAAATTGAGCATCATAATGTTCTATAAAATAAAAAAGGAGGAAAGTGAGAAAGAAATAAAATATAATCATTAATCAACGCATTATGTAATTTCATAAATTTTCTTCTTTAACTATTATGAATTTCTTGATGTGGCATTCCACTAAAAGAGGTTCTAGGGTTATCTTCTGTGATGAAGATATACTGTTAGGAAGTGTTAAATATAATAAACATTTTATAGCCGATGTGAAAAATCCTAAGAAATATTTAATTATAAACATACATAAAATTGAGTAAACATAAGCCCAATTCTAATCTAATTCTGATGAGATGGTGTTGCATGGATTCATTTAAGAAAAGAAAAGGAGTTTTAAACTCAAAAAAATTTAATCTTAGAAACTCATCTTGAAAAACATAATATCAATCATAATGTTGATAGAGGATGATAATTTAAACATTGAAGTGAAATCTTAGAAATTCTAAAACATTTTTTAGTGCTCTTGGATGGTCCTATCCAACCCAAACAAAAAATAAATCATCATTATGAAAGGATATTTACATCCATTATGTATTCATGAGATTAGAGTGCTCATGAATGTCATTTACTTTTGTTAGTCTTAAATGAAAATTATTAACTTTGTAAACTTAAGGCACTAAAAAATAAAGAATAAGAGAAAAGAAGAAAAAGAAAGTTTGAAATTTTTTTGGTGTACCAAATCTTGTATTCCGTTAAAGAATCATAAAGTGTCTTACTAAGTAGTGTGGTTAGTCAAAATAAAATTTGAATATGTTAAGTGTTGTATTCAGACAAAGAGTCGAAAGCATCTGGTGTCTTAACAAATATTATATCTAGGAAAAATATCAAATGTAACATACTACAAAAAGTTAAAATGTTATTAAAATTTTGACAAAAGAAAAAAAAAGAAAGAAAGAAAGAAATAAAATAAAAAGGATGGAAGGACTCTATCCATGAGCTATAAAGTGAATTCTAATATTTCTAAGTATGTTGCCACTTTAACTCTGACACCTCTATATCAAATAAGATGGTAAGGTTAGAAATAAATAGTAACCCCTAACTTAAAAGTAAAAAAAATAAAACAAATCAGTTTTACACTTCATTTTTAATTTTAATAAAAGATATAAACCTTGAAGATAAAGAAATATCAAAGAGATAATGAATTTTCCTTTTTAGGTATTTTTTTCTATCAAAAAATTAAATTGAGTATAATTTGATCCCTTGCAAGTGGCCTACAAATATGAGTCATAAACAAGAAAAACTATGAAGCATTAAAGAAACTAAAAAGTCGACTTAAGATTCAGTATTGTAGAGCCATTGCAAGATGAGAATTGCTTAATAGTCAGAATTTTGACTATCTTTTCAAAGGCACTCTAACATATTAAATATGTATTATTTGTATGTGTCAAAAAACTTAAATAACCTTTAAGTTTGCACCCCAAGAATTCAAAGAGGAACTTAAATCCACAATTGATTCAGAGAAATAAATTTAGAAATATTAATTAATCTACAACTTATATAAATAAGTCTTTAACAAGTCAGATATTGATGACTTAATCAAGCCATTCTTGAAGCTTAAGAACTACTTTATCTAGAATTAAAATCATATATTCACTTTATCTCCAGATGTAGCCATTTATAAACTGAAGATTAGGCTTGTTGCCATTTCAATAAACTAAGTCTTTTAACTTATTTGATCAAACTTAAAAAAAGCAAGAAGTTGTTAAATTAAAAGCTGGTCAATGATGGCCTTATGTGAGAAGAAAATATTCTTCTTGGTTGGCTGATATCATCGTAGCAAACAAAATTATATAAATAATAAGAAGGAAAGAAATGGGTCAAATATGCATGTGTCAAATCTTGAGACTTGAACAAGGCTTTATCTTGAAAATGGGTTCTTATTACCCATACTTGAATTTAGAATCGATAAAGCTTTTATACATAAGATTATCCTCATCCAAGGATGACTTATCTGAATATAATAAAATCAAGATAAGTTTTGCAAATTAAAAGCACATGACATTTAGAATCCTATAAGGATATTCTGATGCACGATTTTATTATTCTGTATCAAAATGTTGGGACAATTTATCATAGGGTCATGATCAAGGTTTTTGATAGCCTCACTCTTAATCAAGTGAAGGGTCATATAAAAAATCTTGCCAAAAAATAAGAAAGAAAATAAAATTTATTACTCCTTAAAAATGATCATTTCATTATAAGCGGAATCCTAAAATATAATTTTTAGTTAATTTCAGGGAACTTCTAGTAGAATTTAGAAGGACCAAAAGTAAACAATATATAGTCAACTCTCTCAATTTCTTTATTGATTAGGAGTAATAAGAATAAAGAAAATATCAAAATACCACTGAGAGAATCTAAGAGCTTGCATATCTTGATTCTCATTCACTCTTGAAAACTATATCAATTATAACTTTAAGGGAATCTCTTAATCTTTATTGAAATGAAATCAATAAAAAAAATAAAGATAAGGCCTTACAAGCTATAGATTCATATAATAAAAAAATGGAATACATATCAATTGTACTTCAATTGACTTAAGTCAATAAAGAAAACCAAAAAATAATGCCATATAAGCTTCATTCAATAAAATATCCATCACTTGAGAAGCGTTGTTTGACTTGAGTTTCTGCTGCCCAAAAACTAAAAAGTTGATGCAAGCCCAAAAAGTAAATCTCTCAGGTTGACATCAGATGATGTCTTGCGAAAAGTGGATTAGACATCTAATATAGATGTATATAACTTTGAGATGATTAAAAATGATGACATTTTGTGCTTATTGTATTGACATATTATACACTAGGTCCAAAATTGATTGCATTAAAATATTTCTTTAAATATACTTCAAATCTTTGAAATCTTCTTCACTAAACTTCATGTGTAAGAACCATTAGTAAAACTAAGGAATGGAATCAAGTCATTCCAACACCTCTCACTAGTTAGACTAATCAAGTTAGGATTAAGTCCATGTGACTCTTGTTTATTAGTCAAAAGACTTAAGAATTAGGAATTACGTCACTAAATACCTCTTTTCCTCACTCATATCATCTATACGAGCAAGCCTTTCATGGCACCTTTCTTGTACGTATCTTGAGTTGGGAGCAAGCCCTATGTGGCACCCTTCTTGTGTCTTTTATGGGTTTGGAGTAAGCAATTCTGCACTAATCTTATAGATTTAGAACAAGCCCTTCGTGACACCATTCTTACTATTCATAGGATAGGATTAAACCACCAAGACCCCTTTCTTGTCAAATAGACTATTTAGGTTAGGAATAAGTCACCAAGACCCCTTTCTTATTAGTCAAAATTTGAGGATAAGATTAAGTCATCAAGAACTCTTTCCTTCCTTTAACTATTTAAGTTGAATTAAGCTATGAAGGTCCTATCTAAATAGTTAACCAAAAAGGAGTAAGTCCCTTTGTAGGAATTCTTTTGAAAGACAATGATATGATCAAGTCACCAAGACCTCTTTCCTGTCAAATAGACTGTCTAGGTTAAGAATAAATTGTCAAGACCCCTTTCTTGCTAATCAAAATTTGAGGTTTAAGATTAAGTCATCAAGATCCTTTTCCTCAATCTAAGCTATTTAGGGTGGATTAAGACATTAAAGTCCTTTTCCAAATAGTTAATCGGAGAGAAGAAAGTCCCATAGTAGACATTCTTTCTAAAAGACAAGAATAGGATTAAGTCACCAAGACACCTTTCGTCTAAAAGACTACATGGTTAGGATTAAGTCATCAAAACCCTTTCCTACTAGTGAAAAATTTTAGGTTTAGGATTAAGTCATTAAGGCCCCTTTTTCTCATTGAAGCTATTCAAGAAAGAACTAAGCCGTTGAAGGCCCCTTCTTAATACCTAATCAGATAAGGAGTAAGTCCCTTAGTAGGCATCCTTGTAAAAAAATTAGGATAGGATTAAGTCATTGAAGAGCCCTTTCTTTTTCAAGCTATTTAGGTTGAAACTAAGCCATTGAAGATCCATTTTTGCTAAGTTCAATTTTACTATATTTGAATCTAAGTCCTTGTAGCCCCTTTTCTAACTCAAAATAAAAGAATTCAAGGAGTGGAAATAAGTCATTGAAGGAACCATTCCTATAGACTATTATGGTTAGGAATTAAGTTCATATAACCCCTTCCTATTAGTCAAAATCTCAAGGTTTAGGAATTAAGTCATTGAAGTCCCGTTTATTCAAGATTAGCCATGTAGGTTGGAATTAGGTCCTTAACAATCCCTTCTTATTGGCAAACCAGATAATAGTAAATCCCCAAGTGATATCTTTCTCTGGTTAAATTTTATATAGTTTGGTAAGGAACAAGTATCCATATTGGCATCCTTTTCAACTATTATCTCTATATAGGAGTAAGTAACCATAGTAGCATCCTTTTTGAGAAGAGAAAACTTTAGGATCTATCTATAGGCCCTTCCCTTTAGAATTGGCTTGTCATTTAGATTACCTTGTGGCTAATTTCACTTAGAAAGATATAAGTCTTTGTGTTTTATTTTTTAAGTTAGTCATTAAAATCTTATTGTAGTTAGAGTGAAAATAAGTTCTTTGAAGGCATCTTCTTTAACTATCATGACTGTGTTCCATTTAAGTCAAAATGGATCAAGTTGAAATAAAATCAAAATCAATTCCAAATATAAGGAAATCAATCAATTTAAAACATCATATATCATCAAATTAACACAATCAAATCTAAATTTAAATCTGAACCATTTGAGCTATGACATCTAATTTGAGCAATTTAAGTTAAAAAGGGTCAAATCTAACTTAAATCACATCATGCCATGAATCAATTGACCTCCAAATTATCTATTGGATAATTAACAATGATTAAAACTCAAATATAAAATTAATTAATCAAAAGAAATACAATCAAATCATTTTAATCAATTTAATTCCAAATGGCATTGAACTAAGCTCAATCATCAAACCAAACTCAAATGGATTTCAGTTCGACTGATGATTCAACTTGGTTTGACTTGGCTAATCAACCACCAATCCAAGGGGTGTTATGGTGGTGCCAAAAATTCAAGAGATTCCATGGAAGATGAGCCAAAGGCATGGGATGGAAGAAACCAAAACTCCATGCAAAGAGATAAAATTTCATTTTCTCCCCTCCATACCTCATCTACCTCTTCACCATGACTGATTTAGAATTTCTCCAATCAATTGACTACCCCTTGGTGCTAATATCCAAAGGTGGCAATCACCATGGAAAATCCAACTCACTTTCTCCATAGGGATATGACACACAACCAAGAAAAAGGGAGAGGAAGAAGAGTCCATCTTCTCAAGATAACCATCTTTATATATTCCTGATGAGAAGAGAGACCAAACTGACCCTTTACTTGGAGGTTTCATCACCAACGGATGGATTCTGGCCATCCCAAAACCCTTATGTATGGCTCTTGGTCATATATGGAAATAGTGAAATGAGGTCTCTTTTAGGTAATCTCATCATCCTCACACGTTTCTGAGGTGAAGAGGAGAAGAACCAACATTTCCTCAATGTTCTTTTCCATCTACAAGCAAAAATTTGGCCAAGCCCGATGGCCAAACTCTCGCCCAAGAATGAAATTAAGGGAGGAGTGATCCTCCCACACAATTGAATCTCCTTACATTCTTAAGGGACAAATGTGAACCCAACCAAGCCTTTACCCAAGTCCCACACTGTTGGCAAGCCGAAGAATGACCAAGACCGATGGAAAATGGCTAGAGCTTGGTCTCCACGGTGATCTATGTGGAGGTAAGATGTGAAATCTCACCCAAAGGTTTGTCTCAACCTAAGAAAGATTTTCAAATTAAAAAATCCATTGGACATTGGCATTGGTGAGGTATGCCTCATGGTTTGGTTTTTTATGTAACAAAATTGCTCTCCATCGAGATCAAGCCATTTAGATCACTTGCAAATCGATCCTTGATCAATTTTCAATCAAAATCACAAAGAAATGCCACCTTAATTGCCATAAATCAATGTATGAACACAGATGGCTCTTAATTCTCGCCGGGGAGCAATTTGAGTCGTCTGTTTCTTTACTTTAGAATAGATGACATTGATTTTAGTCAAAGTGTTTGATTAATCCCTGTTAGCAAACCATAGGGCAATCCTAAACTACCCATGTTCGATCAGATGGCTCTGATCAAACCGCATCCCACCATTAAAATAATGCCAAACACAAGTGGATCCCGCATGGTAGAATGACGTGCCACCACGTGTGGCGCCACATGGCACTAACGTTAAAATAAAAAAAAAATCCAATTTTTCAGATTTCAAAAATTTTAAAAATGTTTATAACTTCTAAAATTCATAAAAAAATAAAACATTTAACTAAAAAAATGCAAATAAGGGCCCTATAGATTCATCTTAGTGAAAGAAATCTAATAAAAGAAAATCTCCAAATTTTATTAGGTATTTTAGGATTAGTTTGTGTTTGATTAAAAAGAATTTAACCTAAATTAAACTCAACCTATTAATCTAATTAATTTGAAATTTTGGGGAATTGCAATTAAGGATAAAATACACCTTAAATAAAATTTAAAGAATTTATTGATAATCAAATTAAAGGATTCAAAATTTTCAAACCCAAATTCCTAATTTATAAAAATTAAATTAATAATAACTAAAGAAAATTAAGAAATAGCATGGAATCAATTGCAAACATCGTAATATACATTAATGAACCCAATAAAAGTATTAAACCTTTTTGGAACTTAATAAACCTCAAAATAGCATAACTAAGTAATTAATTGAACTAATTAAATCAAATAATTAAATTAAACATTAAAAAAGCAGAATAATTTAACCAAAATTTTAAAAATTCTAAATGAGCACTCTATGGATTCTTCTTTCACAGAGGAATTAAAAGAAAATTACAACCCCTTAGGGCTTAATTTAGGTTTTTATTAAAACTTAAATTAATCCAAAAATACACACCTAATTAAGATGGAACTTTAAAGAGATTAAATTGTCTAGGAATGCCACTTGCCATACAAAAATTTAAAGCCTAACAACTTTTAGATCTCATGTTGTAGAATTTCTAATATCTAGGTCAATTTAAATCAAATAATAAATTTGAAAAATCATATAAATTAAAAAATTTTATGAAATCAATTCGAAATAATTTCATTAATATCAAAGCATCTAAGAAAAGTTTCTTAGCCATATGAAATTAAAGAATCTCATGAATTATATACTTAGGATATAAACATTAATTAAAAGCATAAAATTAGTTGAACCCCAAAGCTTAAATTGAAAAATAAAAAATTAATTAATGAATTTTAGTCGAATGAATTAGTCAAACAAATCAAATCAATTGAAGAGACTAAGTAAAAAATCAAATTAAATCAACTAATCATAAAATTATAATTATCAACATATACATCAAATACCTAAATCTAATAAATAAAATGATGAAATTCTTAACTAAAATGTAAATAAAATATCACATTAACTTTAATAAAATCACAATGTAATTAAATTTAAAATTATATTAATCAATCCAAATCAAGTTTAAATAAAATAAAAATTTAATAAACCTAAACAACATTGAAATGATCTAATCAATACATATCATATTAAGCTAAATTTTCAAATGAAACTCAAAAAGAAAAGAATTAAATATTAATTCAAAAAATAGTAATTAAACTATTAAAATTCAATTAAATTAAACTAAAATCTAATATAAAATTAATATCAACAATCAAAACCCATAAAGTTAAACAAATTTAAACTTCAAAATCTCGAACATTAATCAAACTAAATCAATTTTAATCATTTAAATAAATTCAAATGGGTTGATTAAGATACTTAAGTTCTTAATATGACCCATAGAATGGATTTTTGCTTTAGGGTGGAAATTTCATTCAACTATGATTTAGGATGTTGAATAGAATGGGTTCCACCTAAAGTGGAGTTTATTACATTCTTCATTCTTTAAAACATAAACTCCATCGTAACCCAAAATAAATCTAAAAATGGAAATAAACTCACAAAATTAATCAAATCATTTAAATTAAAACCACTCGATTATAAATTAAATAAATTTTGAATTCAAACTATATTTAAAATTAAATAAAGCTTAGTGTAGTCATATCACATAAGCCCCACTTTCACACACTAGATTGTTAGGTCAATGACCCTAAACTTAGGTTAGGCTGATGATCTGTAATATTTGTCATGTGGTATTTTTTCTTATTTTATGATGTACTATTTTAAACTGGATAGCTAGGACTATTTGTCAGTTAGTCTGGATGATAAGACATTATTTTTAAGCTATCACTATTTTTATAGGGGGTTATGCTTATAGGGTCTACTATAATAAAAGTATATAATAAATGATGTTTGCTTGCAAGTGCTACTTAAGTCCCTAAGCATAGTCGAATAAGACAGGTGGACTTGCCAAGTAACTAATGCTAAGCCCATATGTTTGAAATATAAATTGCTAGTGTGATGTGTTTATTTCCTGACATTTTTTTTCATGTTTTAAGAATTTATTTAGAAATTTTAAAATGTAATGGGTGCCTATGAAATTAAGATCTATGGGGTCTAAGAATTGCAAGAGCTGACTCTACCATACTATTGGTCCCTATGAAGCCAGTGGAGGTCCTTAAAATGGTGACAATCCTAAAAGAAGACCCCCCCATAGATCAAACTTTTAGTTCCATCCTAGGTTGTATAAGGACAGAGCTTGGCTGCCCATTTTTCTTTTCTTCTATGGTATACAATGGTACCTGACTGCATTGGCCTATTTTATTTTGGCTAGATTTATTTTGGGGTGTGCAATAGAAATTTCCTACTTTTTCTAAGTTTCTTTCTATGGTGTATTTCTATGATGAAATGCTTAGAACATTAGACTCTTAAAAATAAATAAATTTTATATACCAACTTAAATTAAACATCTCAAACATAAAAAAATAAAAATTTAATACCTTGCGTTAATTAAAGCTCTAGGAAAAAATTTAAAACAACTAAAAATAATTAGTTTTTGCAAACCATGAAAGCATAATGTTCGTTCTCTTTGAATTGGGTGCTTCACCCATTGTACATAAGGGGACATCTGACCTATGAGGGTGACCACCCTTTTTGAGGAAAGTGTGCCTTCTCTTTTTGATTTGGCCCATGACTGCTTCTAATTACATATCATTGCAGGCATGAACTGCATACCCCAAACCTTAAAATGAATCATGAGTCAAAATATATAAAAGAAAAAATTTGTTGTATTAGTTACATCCATAACATGACAAACATTATCTTAAGGTTAGGGAGTGAGTTAAGCTCTTAGCTTCCTTCTTGAAAGCAATAGCTTAGCCATCTTTCATGCATAAGACAATACTCATAGTTATTAAAATCACTTAGGTGGGTGTTAGCTAGCAATCCTTCCAAGCAGGTTATAAATTCAGAAGAGTTAGAGATAGGTTCATTTTCCTCTAATAGGAAAAGAACCAATAATTCTTATAAAATTTACATTAGGTTGAGCATCTGACTTATGTCGAAGCATTTATAAACTTAGAGTCTAAAGCATCCTATGAAATAAGCATTCTATAGTCTTGTGCTCTTAGAATCTAAGTCCTAAAATTTCTAATAAAATATTAATTTAAATCATAATAAATTCAATCTCAAAATGTAAAGCCCAATGGTAAGATAGTTGAAATGCTTGTTGGGCTTCCTAGTATCTAAAAGCATTTTTACTTATTTTTGATTGGCCTCTTAAAAGAACTTTCCTCCTTGAAGCATTCCCTGTTAAGTTTCCAAATCACCTCCTTTTAAGATAAGCTTTGCAATCCATAGAGATAAAAGCCAATTCTCTTTAATTAAGAGTATTATTATGATGAATTTTTTTTCCTTCTAAGATATAATTAACAGTAGTGACTTGCCCTTATAGGAAACTGCAAATCTTGCAATAAAATAAACTTTGGTCTACCTTCTCATGTAGTTCAAGGGAATAATCTCAGGTACTTCGAAGACACCCATCAGCCTTTGGAGTCTTTATTAAGTAATTGAATATATTATAGGGTAATATGTTCATCTTCCAAAATAATGTATTTATCCCTTAATGAAATATTTGATTATCTAAATAAGTACCCTCCCACCCAACTCAATATTTGTATGGTGTTCTAGATAAAAATTTGAACACCAAAACTATCTGGATGGTTGGTACGATGGCCCATGATATTATCACAGTTTGAGATCACCTTTCTACCCCTTCATTCCATGAAAGAATAAGTACTTGCATACTTTGTAGTAATCAATCCTCTCCCTACTGATTCTACTCTCCATGAAGACCTTTTGAATGAGCAAATCATGAGTTTAGGGGATATAAATAATAACTGATTGGAAATGTACTTTGATGGTTTGGCTTCTTATCGAAGAGGAGAAGAACCCTGATCCATTTTCCTAAGAATGGTAGGGATATGAATAGTTTGGTTAACTCCAGACCATGGCATGTTATTATTCTCATACCATATATTTGAGCCTTATACAACCAATAAGCTAAATACTATGCCCTGATTTCCAATTTTGAATTAGCCATCTCTTTAAGAATTCAAGACATCAATATCTATAGGGATTCACAGTTAGTGGTCAACCAAATCGCAAGGTCTTACAAAGTTCTTAAATTTATGTTCCATCGCTGCGATAAATACACCATGGAGTTATTTGCCTAGATTCCATATATCACCATTTATAGGATTCCTTGAAAAGGAAATGTTGTAGCTAAGCTTGCTAAATAGTTGGCATGTCTAGATGATGAGTTCATATTGATAGAAGTACACAACCATCATGTCCTCTCTCCTATTGATGTTGAAATCATCGAGAAGTACACTCTTAGAGAAGAGGTTTCCATCATCAAAATAGATGAAGAATTAGACTGGAGGCAACCTTTTATCAACTACATGAATGAAGATAAACTACCTCAAGAGAAATCACAAGTCCATTAAATCAAGCAAAGAGCATAATTTTATGCTCTTGTTGATGGCACTCTCTATCGATGATTCTTTGATCACTTGTGATTACATTGTTTAGGAAAACATGAAGCCCAAAAACTTGTGACCATGATACATTCAGAACTGCATGGAGCTCACCAATTCGACTTGAAAATGAAAGCCAAAATCAAAAGACTTGGGTACTGTTAGCTGATGATGATCATAGATTGCATGGACATGGCACACCATTTCCATCAATGCTAAGTGTATGGGTGGTTTATTATTAACCACCTAACAATCTGCATCAGACTATAACTTCGTGATCATTTGAGTGTTGGGGTACTGACATAGTGGTTCCTATTGATCTTCTTTCATCTAAGGGCCATCATTTTATTGTAGCAACTACAGACTATTTCTCTAAGTGGGTGGAAATAATTACATTAAGAGAGGTTGAAGCCTACCATGTCCTCCAGTTCTTCAAGAACCATATCATATATAAATTCAGAGTATCTCACTAAATCATATCTAATAATGGTACCACATTTAGCAGTACAAAAATCAATAGCTTCGCTGATGACACACCATTAATTGGACATACTCTACCATCTACTACCCATGAGAAAATGTGTTAAACGAAGCCTTCAACAAAACTCTAATTTAAATATTGAAAAAAATACTTGATGATAATAATTAATAGTGGCACGAGCAGTTAGTTGAGGCCTTATGGGCTTATTATACTATGCACAAGACTCTAGTGTAGTCCACTCTGTTCTCGTTAATTTATGGGTCCAAAGTTGTTCTCTCCCTAGAAGTCCAACTCCCTTCAATAAAGATAGCTGAGAGCAATAAGATTACAACTGAGCAGAATGCTAAGTTGTAGTTGAAAGAACTAGAAGGTCTTGACCTTATGTTATATAAAGCACATATGATTTAAGCTCACAACAAATTAGTTCTCCCAAGAGGTTTTTGGGTTAGCAAGCTTGTATTAGGTCTTAGAAGACCAATTATTATCTATCACAAGATGGGAGGTAAGTTTGAACCAATATGGGAAGACCCTTTTTAATAGAAAAGGCTTACTAGGGTGGATTGTATCAGTTGATCAATCACAAAGGTGAACACCTAATTCTCATAATCAACAAGCTCTACCTAAAGAAATATTATTCATAATTATGAGTCCAATCAAATTTTAATTAATAAAATACATACTTTTACAATCAAACTCTCTCTTTAAGTTAAAATTAGTCTTTTTAATTTTAATTTTAAAATTATCCCCAAACTCTATTCTTTGGTGTAATTAGGATAGGGGTAAGGAAACCCAAGCGACATCTTAATCCTAGTTTGTTAAACTCGAATACGAAACCACACACATGATTAATGGACTACCTTGATGACCAATAATGCTTAGGAAGATGTGAGTCCCTGAGCTTTCTTCTTAGGCTAGTCACCATATGCTGAATATGTCTAAATATATATCTAAGAATTAGAGTAAGACCCCTAGTAACTCCTCTTCCTTTCGAATACCTAAAGTTTAGGATTAGTTCTCCTTTGTGGCCTCCAGGTTAGAAGTCACCCTAGGTCATATGATAGTTGTCTAACTGATGGTATACATTCTTGATGATTAGTTTTGGTTGGAAAGATGTGAGTCTCTGATGCTTTCTTCCTAGATTGATCATCACAAACTGACAGACACTTTAGGTTGGCTGGTGTTTCTTTTGCTGAAAGCAACCCACCTGGTGGATGGCACCATTTAGATAGATGTGAGTCCCCATATTATTTCTTGAATTGGCCATTGTATAATGATAAGACTTATGTGTTTATGGATTAGGATAAGACCCCTAGAGGCACCTTTTCTTATGGGTATTCTATTTGGATTACATCTTTATGACCCCATCTAGACATGATCAATGTTATTATAGGGTTAGATAGTTCCTCTTTCCTTGTAGCCACCCCTTTGGTTGTATGGCATCGTTCTATGGATGCATGGACTATCCTTTTGGGCTAGTAAATTTAAGTTTAGTTAAGGCCCCTATGGCTCCTCCTTAGTGTGGCCCATGACAAACTAATAAGGTCTACCTCAAATAAACTAATAAACCAAAACTATATCTCTTATGGGTTAGGATAAGACCTCCAACATCACCTTTTCTTAAGTAGGCATCCTATTTTCTTAGGAAGTTTCAGAAAAACTCCTTATAGAATTGACCTTCACTACTTCAAGTTGAGATAAGACCCAAGCGACTCTCACTTAGTAGTTACCCTAGATCGGGCTCAGCTTACTACATAATCAGTAAGTCACTTGATGGTTGATTGTTCATAGAATGATGTGAGTCTTTGTGCTTTCTTCCTAGTTCAACTATCTCAAATTGATGGGAAACCCTTATGTTGGACAATGTTTACTTTATAGCTAGTAGACTACCCCTTTGAGTTAATACATATAAGATAAGTCCATGCTCTTATAACCATTCCTAGTGTGACTCATCGCAAACCAACTAAGATAGGCTCAAGTCATTAAGGCCTCTTTCCCAAGTGACTACTTTAAATTTCAATTAATCTATTATTGCCCCACTCCTTGTAGTCGCCCCTTCAGGTTGTGTAGCATCATTTTATGGATAAGCAGACTACCCCTTTGGGCTAGAAAATGAAGGTATGTCCATGCTCCTGTAGCCCCTACTTGGTGTGGCCCATTGCAAATTGATAGGGTCCACATCCATTTAATATAATCTAAACTATAATTAAAACCAACATCAATCATAAAAATCAAACAAAAGTAATCAATTAAACCAAACCAAATCAGAAAAATTAAATTTAATCAAATCTCATCAATCCCTAAAAAATTTTCATTCATTCCATTGGTATCGATCAACTTACTATCTAGTTAAATTCACTCAACCCACAGTGGATTCCACTTCATATCTTAAGCACGAACCCAATTCTTAGTAAATTAAATAGATCTACCAATTTTTCTGCATGCTCCGACATGAAACAATTCTAAATCAATTCAAATCAAATGTTTTACTTTCTATGAGAGGTTTCATCCTTTCATCTATGCTTTGGGGAGTTTGGGTATTGAACCTCTCCAAACCCCATAATTTAACTAAAATATCTCAAAAAATCACTCCAAAACTCCTTGCATTTCGAAAGTTCTGACCTTCAAATGAATTTTTTTGGTGTCATCCACCAAATTCACTTACCCTTCTAATTAGGTATGAGCATTGCTTGCTTACTACCAATTGAATGTGTTTGGTGTGCTTGGTCAATGCCAATATGTGTTGTGTGCCTCACAAGTTACACTACACATATTGGGGTTCCTTTTGTTGACCTCACTGTTGGAGTGAGGTAGATTATTTCCTCTTTAGCAATAGGATTCATCTAGGTACTAAGGTATTCCTAAAACTAAGACACTTCTAATGGCTAAGAAATTAATAGTCTTAAGCTTAGAGACTCATAAGATCCAACCTTAGGGTTAGACTACTGCTTAAGATAGGTAGGACCCACCAAAATCATCTTCAATACCAAATCAAATCCTCAGACTCAGGCCAAATGGGTACAAACCAAATTTTAATCAAGACTAGTTGATTTCAAACCTAGCTTGACCCATTAATGTTCAATTTGGTCAAGTGTTTAAATTGAATAAGTTTGAGCTTTTTAGGTTTAAAAGTGATAAATCCTAAATTAATCCAATCCAATTGAAATTAATCTTACCAAAACTCATTTGAACCTCAATTGAACTTGATTGAACATTGATTTCTATCCAATTAAATTGAACAAAACTAAATTAGCCCATAACCCAAGTTGACCCATTTGAACCCAATTAGGTCAAAATTCAATTCTACTTGATTTAAGAAAAATTGAATCAACCCAAGCCTTACAATCATTCTCAATATTCAATTAGACATTTCAATTCACTCCAATCAATCCAATTCCACCAATTGTTCCAATTAACCCAACTTAACCCATTTAGCTGAAAAGGTCCAAATGAGCCAAAATTCAATCCAATCTAAATTAATTTTAATCAAAGCTACCAATCAACCCCAAGTCCACTATTGAACATGTTCCAACACTCAATTGATCCTAATTGAACCTAATCATGCCAATTAACTCATTTGACCTAATTTGTCCTAAAGCATCAAATTGAGTCAAATCTTAATTAAATCCAAATTAGACCAAATGAATTCATCCAATCACTTCCAAAATGATTGTTAATCATGATTTATCACTCAATTACAATTAATTAAACCTAATTAAGCTAAGTTTACCCAATTTAACCTAAAGGTCACATTAGGCCAAAAATCATTCCAGTCCAAATTACTTGCAACCAATGTCTCTAATCAATCATAAATTGATTATTAAACACTCTTCAACCACCAATTAAAGCTAATTTGATCAAACCAGCCCAATTATCCCATTTGGCCCAATTTGGCCTAAAGGACCAAATTGAATCAAAATCCATTCTAATTCAAATAAACTTGAATCAAAGCCACCAATTACTCCCAAGTGATTAATCAAACACAGCTCAAACTTTCATGCAACATAATTTGGCTAATTTGACCAATTTGGTCAACTTAGTCCACTTGACTCATATGAACCCATTTGAGTCAAATTCTAATCCACTTCAAATTAAATATAATTAATTACACCAACATTATAAATGGTCATTTAAATAAAATCCAATATTCCCTTGATCCAATTTGGTCAATTGATCATCTTAACCTATTTAAATCCAAATTGACCTATATAGATCAAATTGAGTCAAACCTAACCAAATTAAGTCCAAACCTAACCAAACTTGACATGACTCATCCTTAGGGCCCCAATGACCTATCCAAGTAGACTCAACCAATGGTAAAGATGACTACCAAGGATTTTAGATAAGACAAAATCACCATTTGGAAACTCTACCAACCCTTTTTGACAATGGCAGTTATCTTTAGCGCTCTTTGAGTATGGAAACACTGACCCGAACTAACCTAAAGTTGTTGGGGTCAGCCATTGACCAAAGTGAGGTCCCTCTCACCTTGGATGACTCTTGGTTCACATGCTATGAGATGTGCACTTTATGGTAGGCCACCAAACTCTTTGAGCCACTAGGGGCCTCCATTTCATCAGTCACTTACTATTTTTGACCACCCCTACTAGTCAGCTAGTTTCCATGGCTTGAGCCATCCCATTTGGTCCATTCACATGAGGAGGAGGGTATACACCCCCTCTTTCATTCAAACTTAAAACACACCTTCCTCAGGGCAAGAGAGGCAGTCCCCGAGTTTTCCTAGACCTTCTTATGCACTTCACCACCGACGAGACCAACCCAACTTTGAATCTGAGCTTCTATACATCCATCCTCAGTAGACCTTCATGAAACTCAAATTAGTTATTTTCACACCTTCTCATTACTATACTAATTCAAAATGAATTGAGAAACACTCAATTCGATTACCAAGAATCACTCTTAGACCAACTATGGGGAGCTTCATGGTGTCACTTGGTCTAAAAGATGATCAATAGGTGAGCAGCTCAAGATCTACTCAGTAGGTCTTTTCCTCTTCAAGGTGATGTTACCTCAGCCAATGGGCCACTAGTTCAAAGCTTCGGTGAAGATTATTCTAGCAAATTATAGAAAGTTCCCTAGGTATTGTCCTTTTATGAAGAGTTTTGTGGTTTGATGTGAATCTAACTATATGACCCCTTTAGAATCATTCTTTGATCAATTTAGAATCAATTCCACTATCAAATGAGCTCCAAAAAGCTCAAATAAAATGATGAAAGATTATTTGTGTTTGTCTTTCTCTAGAGGTTGAAGATGGATCATGCACTGGCTATTCCGATGATTAGAATGGATGACCATGATTAATCACATTAGTTTTTTTATTTTATTTTGATTTAATTTGTTGGATTAATCTCCATTTTGCAATCTATTATTAGATTATTGAGAGGAAAGCATCTTCGCTACCATGGAGTCAATAACCATGCAAGATGTTTTAAGTAAACAATCCCATGACACCACATGGAAAGTGTTGTCGTGTCAACTCCAACACAACACCAACTGTTTAAATTGATTAATTAGGGTTAAAATATAATTTAATTAGCCACAACTTTGAAAAATCATAACTAATGATAGAAAAATAATAAAATACAAATAAACCCATTTTGAAAAGCTTAGACATAGGAGAATCCAAAAAAATAAAGCTCTATTTTTTATCAAGTGAATAGCGAGTAATTAGGATTTGAAGTTTTACTTAATTATAATAATTAAGCCATAATTACTTGATTAATTATCTTGGAATTTGTTGTGAATGTCTCTTCGGATAACTTCTCCCTCCAAAAATTTTCTTAAGGTAATTTGACAAATAATTTTGGAAATTCAAAATTTCAAATCATAATTAGACATTTTATGCATTTAATAATTATTTAAAATCAAGAAAATTATGAAATTAATTATAGAAACCTAATTATTCCTAAAAATATTAAGGGTGACTAAAAAATTTAGTTAGGACCCTTGGTTTTAATTACTTCTCAAATCACCCTAAAAGGCATTTCTTTTATTAATTAAATCATTTATTAAAGAATAGCTTAAAAAATCATAATAATTAGTGTAGATAATTAAAAAACTTGACTAAACCTTCCTTATGCTCTGGAAATAAAGAGATTTTTAATAAAATTATAGTCCCCAATTAGTTTGGGGTATTTTGAGTGTAAGTAATTTATTTTGGGTTCTTCCATTTATTTATTTAACCCTTAATTATAAGCCCAATTATATTACAAATTTTAAGACATGTTTATTTCATTTTTATGCATCTCCAACATTTATTTTCATAATGTTTGGTCTTATACATAAAGCTTAATTTAATTTATAAGCTCTTTTGAGCTTAATTTATTAAATAATTAATTAACCATAAATAATTCATTAAAATTATCTAAATCACTTTTAAATTACTTAATGAAGAGAGATGGGTCAATGGATAATTTCAATATTTTTCTCTCATCTCATCTTTAGGATTAAATATCCCAAATTCTAAAATTCAACTCTTAATTATATTGATTAGACTTATGAGTTCTTAACTTAATATGGATATCCTTATGAGTTAATGAGTCCAAATAGGTCATTTGATAGTGTTAAATTGTTTTTCTTTAATTAATTATAAATTTGTATTCCGTATGTTCATGAATTCATGTTTTTAAAATAAAACAAAACATCACATTTAATTTCATTCCTTGGATTAAAAATTGTGGCTATTATTACTAGTAAATCTTAAATTATTTTCGTAACTAATTAAAAGATATTCATTAACTAAAATAAATTATTTGAATAATTAATAGATAAATTTAATTATTATATATATGAATTACCATTTGAAAGGCATATAGTTTGAAAACCTGAGGTCGTAGGGCTATTGGTCCTAAGGAGGTCTTGATACCTTATACCTTTGGTATAACAACAACAAGTACCTGAATTTAATAGTGAAATACATATTATGGTTAAATTATTTTTACTCATAGGTTTCAAATATCCTAAAAGTTTTGTAATTTCACCCTCAAATCCATATATGTATGCATATGTATATGACTACAAGTATATAGTTTGAATATCCCATGGAGCGCTAGACTTTAAGTAGTCCAAAGGTGTCTCTATTTATCTCACTTTCCTTGTTTAACAATGGCACATACTTGTATAAATTAAATATACTAATGTGTATGTATATGCATAAGATATAATTAAATTAGCCCTTTCTACAAAGTTCATGCATCATATATCATATGTTAATTAATATTATATATATATATATATATATATATATATATATTATACATAAAGAGAGACATTTCAAAGGTGACTTAGTACTAAAGAACGTGGACGCAAGGTAGAACACATTTGGCAAACTCTCCCACACATGGGATGAGATGACCCTTATATCATCAAGAAACATGTCAATCTTGGAACATACTAATTGCTAAGTCATAAAGGGCAAGATGTACCCCATACCTAGAATGCAAAAGTTCTTAAGAAAGTTTACCTTTAAGGCTAGCTATATCTTGTGTATTTTATTTTATTTCCTATTATCATTATGATTATCACTATTAGGTTCTATTCAACAAAAAATATTTCTCATCCTAACTTGCATCATTACCTAACCAGATGCTAAGAATTCTCATAAAATAATGTAAGATACTCGAGTAGTTGCATGATAACTCAGGATACTTAGTGCACCATTTTTGGCCCAAGATAAATGTTCCACCAACCATAATGCAAAGAGCTTGGATAGAAAATTTGAGTACTCGATGCATTATTATTAGCCCAAGAATACTAAGGTCAAGTAGAAAACTCTTGAGTTGACATTATTAATACTTGTCCATCTTTATTTTAGGGAACACTAAGATAGACACCCCAAGAGGTCAATGACTATTAATCAAATGACTAAAAATCCTTGTGGTTGGCAACTCAAGTGTTAGAATAACACCCTGATAGGTTGAAAATTTTTAACAAAAATGGCCAACACTTTGTGTGATTGACAACTCAGGTGTAAGACCGATATGTTGAGAGTTCGACAACATTTAACTAGAAGACCAATATTCCATGTGGTTAGTAACTCAAATGTAAGGTCGACACCTTGAGAGGTCAGCAACCATAAACTAAAAAGCTAATACTCTGTACATCTAGTGACTCAAGTGTAAGACTAACAACCTGAGAGGTTAGTGACTAATAACTAATAGACCAATACTCTATGTGGTTGATGACTTAAGTATATGATAGACACCCTAAGAGGTCAGCTACTATTATCTAAAATGCCAACACTCTATGAGATTGATAACTCAAGTGTAAGACCAACACCTTATGTAATTGGTGAATCAAGTGTAAGACTAACACCCTGAGAGGTTGGCAACTATAAACAAGCCAACTCACCATTGGCCACCAAAATAAAAGGAACAATCCACCATGACTGGTAATCGAATATCATCAAACTTCTTGACTTCCCATAGTCAACAATCAAGAATAATAAATGCATCCTGTAGTTGACATTTAGATTCTCTTAAGTACCATACAAATCATCCATAGTACAATGAGTACAATAGAAGCATTGCAATTAAGCTCTCACTCAAAAAAAAAATTTGAACAAATCTTAGGGAAGTGAAAACATTCACAACTATTTTAATTACAAGATTAAAATCACTAAAAAAAAGAATGAGGTCTCTTTATTTATATAAATGTAAAGTTATAGGAGTGAGATTATGAGACACCTAATTACTTCTCCTTAACTCACAAAAAAAAAAAAAAAAGAAATAGAAAAGAAAGAGGAAAACTTGCTTGTGGTGCCTTTATCTTTGTTCTCATTGGAATTAGATAGAGCGAATATATTGGAGAAATCTAAAAGCTTAAGTCTAACTAACTATATTTGACCCACTTATCTATTATTACATTGAATTTTTGCTGCAGTAGATCCTGATACTCATCAAAATCATGGAAGCTTATGAACTCAGCCTCTTTTTTTTTGAAATTCCTTAGTGTGGCGTGAGTGATCTTCCATCAATTTCTTCTTCCCCTTAGCAAAGCAAGTTAGCTCTAGGATAACCCTATTTCTTTTCTATTCTTACTTCCTCACCTCTTTCTAAAGTTCAACAAACTTGACTTCGGATGATTTGAGCTCATCCTTCATGGTTGCCAGGTTTGTGTTTAGTGTAGAACAATTATTTCTCTTAAGAAAGAACATCTAGAAAATCTTGCATGTCGACTACCACTCAATCGCTTGAGCAGATCATTACAGTGAAGGCTAATCAACTATTAGGAGTGTGCTCAAGAGGCGAGTCAAGCACTTTAGAGAAGATGTTTTGTCTAAGCATGAAGGCCTACATGGTAAGCTTAAATAAATATGGAGTAAAGTTATTGAGAGTATACTCTTCCTCCTCTTCCCTTTCAAACTCAATCTTTTTTTTTTCCCGCAACCTCTAGGAGTGAAATGTGTAACCTTCTTTCTAGACTTTTGAAACAACACTCAGCCCAGCCTCATCGGTGATGTGAGTAGGTGCTAACTTGCCACCACCTTTCTTACCATCACCTCTTTAAGAAAGCAGATTATTGAGAGATCAAGTGGAGGGGGCACAATAGGCTCATCTCCTATGAATAAGTGAGTAAAAGGATAGTAATCAAAGTTATAAAAGTAAGAAAAAGGTGCATACCATGGAGGAGACTCTTGACTCCACCGAAATGGAAATTAGTAATGAATGTGCAAAGTCATGTTTGGCACTACCTCAAGTACTTCCTTCACTTGGGCACTCGCCTCAGGAGTAGTCACCTTGCTTGCTAGAAAGGGGAGGGGGAAGGTCAGTATTGGCCACAATGATCAACTCTTAACAAATAAGAGCTTCAAGCACCACTTCATAACTTTATTTGGTAAGGCACAAATCCTCAATAAGAACACCGAGAACTAAATGATCCCATCTTTATTATCCTTCACAATGATAAAATAGTCAATCACTCAAAGACATGAGAGCAGACAATAAAGATTCAACCACCCACATTAAAATGAATTTGTAGATGTAGTAAGTAAGCTTAATAATATGGACATAATGGAAATAATAAAGATTCAACCACCCACATCAAACAGTCAATGTTGATATCATCACTAAATTCTGTGGAAATCTTAAAGTAGCATAAGTCATAATGGAAATAATAAAAGATTCCACTCATATTTTCAATATAGAGAGAACTTGACAAAAAAACAAAGGTGAGTATGAGATAATTATTTTTTCAAATATTTTTATATAAAAAAATTTATAACACACTCACTATACCCCCATATTCATTAATTTTTGAATTATTTCACAATGGCGTCCTAATTGCACTTCTCATCAAGTCCACCCTTATCACCCATGTAATCAAACATGGAGTTGGTGCTAGAGATGAAAAGAGAAGACCACTTTGACTCGATCAAGCATCAAGTGAGGTCAACATGGCCTTCATAATCATCAAACACCTATGGGATGCTACCTCCATAGCTTTCCTCCACTATGACTCTACCTCTAGCACGACCGAAGTTTGCCTAACTTTTACTTCAATGAGTTTGAGTCCTCCAAAGAGTGATCCACTTTTACAAGGTGATGAGCTTGGAAAGGTCAATAAGCACATATGTTTCCCTCTGAGCTTCTTGCCCCTCTGGATGGGTGGACTCATTACCCTTAGACTTGCCACTATCTTGGCAAGTGGAGGGAGAATAACTCATTAGCATCTCCCAAATGTTAGCTTAAGTGAAGTTAGTTACACTAGCAAATGATAAGGTGCCTCAGTTGCTATTCCTTGTGGAAGCAAGCACTCTCCCAAGGTAAGACTCTCGTTGAGTCAGTACATGTAAGACTAGAGACACCCCTGAAGGATGAGAAATGAATTCATCAAATACAAACAATAAGATTTTGATGAGGAGATCACTTAGATGATGTCTTGTCAATTTTTCTATGGTAAGGTGAATCATTTGCTCAAGGATGCCTTTGTATCTAAAGAGATGATATGAGAAGTTGGCAAGCACCCATCATCACCTTTTGTCGATGTTTGCACAATCATCTTGCTAAGCTAAAATATCATGAATACCTCATCAATAAAATCAATAAAAACTCAAAAACTAAATAAGAATGAATCCTACTTTGGCGAGATAGAGATGGTGGTGAAGTTAATATTAATTAATCAATTTGAATAAACCTAAAATGGAAAGAATAAATAGTTTTTAAACAAATTTTCATAAACACAAAATGAAATTTAAGAAATAAACATTAGTTAAGAAGTTAAATCCTAATCAAATCACATAAACATCAATTAAATATAAATTCAAACAAATTCTTTAAATAAATTCAGAAGAGGTTAATTAAGATATTTAGAATCTTAGTGTAAATCTTAGAATGTATTTTTATCTTCACATGATAATCTTATTATACAAGGATTAGGATGTTGAGTGGAATTAGTTCCGTCCAAAATAAAATCAATTTTGCTTTTCATTCTTTAAAACTTAAATTCAATCTTAACATAAAAATTAACCTAACATGAAATTAAAATTACAAATAAATTAAATCATTTGAATTGAAATCACCCAATGGTAAATTGAAAACTTTGAACTTAAATTAAATCCAAATGAAATAAAGCCTAGTGTAGCCATACTACACAAGCCCTTCTCTCTCACACACACTAGATTATTAGGTCATTGATCCTAGGCTTAGGTTAGGCTGATGATCTGTGATGTTATATTTTTCTTATTTTTTGGTGTAATGTTTTATACTAGATGATTAAGAATGTTTGTTCGCAAGTATATATGTTAGGGGGCTCTTTTTAGGCAAAAAATATTTTTGTAAGGGGGTGCGCTTAAAAAGATTATTATTAAAAAAAATAAATTAAATATTATTTACTTGCAAGTGCTACTTAAACCCTAAGCATAACTCAATAGGATAGGTGGGTTTAGAAAGAAACTAATGCTAAGCCCGTATGTTTGAAATATAAACTACTAGTGTGCTGTGTGTATTTCCTAATGTCTATTTTATAGGGATTAGAAATTTATTTTGGAATTTTAAAATATAATTTTAGCCTAGAATTAGGTTAAGATCTATGAGGTCTAGAAATAGCAGGAGCTGACTTTAGTAGCTAGTAGTCCCATATGAAGCTTGTAGAAGTCCCTAAAGAAGGTGATGATCCTAGATAAAAACCCCTCCAGATCAAAAGTTTTAGTTTTAGGTTGGGATGTATAAGGGCAAAGCTCGGCTACCCATTTTTATTTTTTCTTTTGGGGTGTAGCAGTAGCGATTGCACCAACCTATTTTATTAAGTTAATTTTGCTTAATTTATTTCAGGGTGTAGAATAAAATGCATGCTTTTCTAGGTTTCTTTCTATGGTGTGCTCTGTGATGAATTGGGTGAAAATATTATACTCCTAAGAGAACTAAATATTTATTTACTAATTTTAAACAACTCAACAATAAAAATAAAAATTCATAACCTCACTTTAAATTAAAGCCTTGGCATAAGTTAAAAGCTATTAGAAATAATTAACTATTGCAAACCATGAGAACATATTGTGTGTTCCTCTTAAAACATGCACTTCACCTGTTGGACATAAGGGGACATCTGACCTTTGAGGATGACCACCCTTCTAGGGAAAAGTATGCCTTCTTATGTTGATTTGGCCCATGATCATTTTCTAACTACATATCATTATAGGCATGAATTGCATACCCAAGGCTTTTAAAATGAATTATGAGTTAAAATATATAGAAGATGAAATTTGTTTCATTAGTTAGGTGCATAACATGCCCAACACTATATTAGAGTTAACAAGTGAGTTTGGTTCTTAGCTTCCTTTCTAAATGCAACAACCCAACTATCTTGTATACATAAGATCAAACTCATGGTTTTCAAAATCACTTAGGCAGTATTAGCTGGATACTCTTATAAGCAAGTTATAAGTCCATAAGAGTTAGGGATAAGTTCATTTTTTTTTCTTGTGGAAAAAGAACCAATAATTCCTAGAAATTACATTAGGTCTTGCTTTTGACTTATGTCAGAAGCATTGTAGATATAGGTTTTGAAGCTTCCTATTGGAATAAGTTTTTAACCACTAGTCATTTCTACAATTTTGTGCTATCAAAAATATCAACTCGAAACTTTAATAAATTCAATTTCAAAAATATAAAGCTCAATGATAGGATAGTTGAAATTCCTACTGGGCATCCCAATATCTATAGGTATTTCATGTTTAATCTCTATTGGCCTTAGAAAAGAACTCATTCCCTTTGAAGCATTCCCTATCAAATTTCTAAATTACCAATCCTTTGAAACAAGATTTGAAATATATAGAAATAAAAGTCTATTTCTTTAATTGAGAGTTCTCTTAGGAGGAATTCTCTTCTTCTTAAGATGTAATTAGCTTTAGGGGTTTACCCTTATAGGGAACTATAAATCCAATATAAAATAAATCCTATTCTACTTCTATTTATAATTCAGGAAAAAATCTCTGGAATATCAAAGACTCATTAGCTTTAAGAGTCCTTATTAAGTAATTGAATCCATTATATGATAACATTTATATCTTTTGAGATATTATGTTAATCTCATAATACATATTTGATTACCTAAATAAGAATTTTTGAAATCTATATGGTGTCATATATTTTTCCCATAGAGATTTTTTTGGTGACTCTGCTGGGGAGTAGTTCTTCTCTGCATCTTTAGAAATAAACTTTTATTTCTATACATTGGCAATGTACTTATGTCTTTCAAGGGACCAGATTACCTTTCATTCCATTGAGTACCTCTCCATTTCATCCTCGATAGAGTATACTCAACATCTATTAAATGGATTATAGAACTTACCTTTTGGTTAAAATCAAATTAGAGGATTTTATAACATCTATATTTTCAATAATAATAATAATAATAATGATGATGATGATAATAATAATAATAATAATAATAATAATAATAATAATAATAATAATAATAATAATAATGATAATAATAGTAATAATAATAATAATAATAATAAAGATACTTCTTTTAGCACCCTAACCATATTAAAGGGGACTAAATTTCTTTTAATAACTCAAAAGTCTTTTCTTTTGACTACATTATGTTAATTAAAACCCATTGTAATTTCTACAATTTTCTTGTTTGGAAAACAAAAGATGGTTGGATAGTTTATTTTTTGCTTCTAAATGTGGGATCAGCTTTTTCGTGGATAGCTGGAGATTACCTGATGGTTCTATCATCAAATTTGGAATTGGCTTTGAAGATTTAAACATCACTGCCAATGAATCAACTCTTTCTCCTAATATGTATATTAAAGATAATTAGCCCATTCTGAAGTTTTCAAGGGTACGTTGTAGCACTCCTACCTTTACCAAGAGCATGACTGTGGAGGCCATTGAGAAGGTTCAAATAGGCCTTGTGTCAAGAAAGGAAAAATGGTATACTGAAAAGGCACATGCTAGCATTTTTGAGATATGTTCCATGTTACTTAGCAGAGGGATGAATTGTATTTTAATATTAATTTTTTGAAAATTTAATTTTTTTTTCTTTTGCAAAAAATTTAAATATTTAATTATAATGCTTTAGTGAAATGAAGCAATAGAAAAAATAATAACAAAAAAAGTAAAGAAAGAGAACACTAATTTTTATGTGGTTTGGCTAAACTAAAATGGCCTATGCAGGCTAGGTATTCACTAAAGTAAAGTTGAGATTATAATAAATCTCCCATACTCTCATTCATGGGCATGTACAACCTACTTTCTTAATGCAAGTACAACCCAACACGTACTCTCCCTAACGGGCAAGTGAACCAAACAAGAAATCAAGACAATGCAAAGAGAAAGATACAGGTCTAACTCTCAATTTTAAAATATTTTTGCCCTCACAACCCAATCTGTACTATTATTAAGGCAATTGAATATTAATGAAAAAGAGAGCTCAGTTCAATTTTAAATAAAATTAAAAGAAGATTTCAATCAAATATTTAATGCAGTTAAATAACTTAATGTTGCTTAAATTATCTTCAATAGTTTGAAATGATTTTCTTGAACGACTTTGAAATGCAAACTAAAATACAATCACCAAAAACTTTACTTTGAATTCTTTTTTATGCAGCCAACTTTCATTTAAATGATACATGTATTTGCAAGTTGAATAAGTAAACAATTACTTGAATAATGATTTGAATTATATCACATGAAAGCTATTAGATAACATATTTATAAAGCAATTGAATATAAGTAATCAATAAGCATAATACAATTTATGCAAGATGTAGTGTGGTCAGCCAAATGGAAAAAGAGATGTAATAAAATTTTAAACATAATCAAATTTAACCAACCTATATGAAAGTTCAAGCCAAAGAGATAAATAATGGATATTTGTTGACCTCACTTTTAGAGTGAGGATTCATCCTTCCCGTCATAGACATAGGAATCTTCTAGGCATTTCAATTTCCCTAGTCAAAGGACACTTTTAATGATTAAGGGAACATTAAACCCAAGCATAGAGACTTAGGAAGGCATACCCTAAGCTTAGGTTTTACCCTAGGGCAAAGAGGTCTTATCTATCCTTTGACCTAAACCAACCCATGCTTGTCCACTCAGCAAAAACTAACTTCAAGCCAACTCAACCAACCTTAATTGAATTTTTTTTTCCATCCAAGCTCCAAACAAAATTGACTTAGGTCCTAAGCTAAGTTCATTCCTCCATTGTCTTTTGATCCAACTCAAAGCCCATCCAAGCAAACCAAATCCAATTTGATTTTCACTAAAGCACTGCAACCATTCAATAACACATTTGAAACTCTTCCAATACTTACAAGCAAACTAATTGAACCAAGTAAATCCAATCAATCCAAGTTAGCCCATTTGACCCAAAAGGTCCAAATCCCATTTCACCCGAAAGGTCCAAGTCCACCAAAATCTAATCAAACCCAAATCAATTGCAACCAAGACCACCAAGCAACCCTAAATCCATCTTTGAACTCTTCTCAACACTCAATTCCACAAATTCAACTCAATCAACCCAATTGGTCTACCTGACCCAAAGTGGCTTAAATGACCAAATTGAATCAAACTTCAAACCAACCCAAATTGGATTGAATCAACCCATCCAATCCCTTCCATAATGATTGTTGATCATCTTGGATAGCCCAATTGCAATCATTTGAGTCAAAACAAACCAATTTGACCAATTAACCCAAGTTGACCCAATTTGGGCCAAATCTCATTCTAACTCCAGTTGATTGAAGTCAATGCCTTTAATCAATCATAAATTGATTATTAAACATGATCCAACTTTCAATTGAACCCAATTTAGTCAAACCAACCCAATTGACCCACTTGGCCTAAAGGGTCAAATTGAACTAAATCATTCCCTAATCCAAATTGATTCAAACAAACACCTACAATCATTATCAAATGATCAATTGAACCTAAACCAACCCTCCACCCTCCACCCAAGCTAATTTGGCCAATTTGAGTAAATTGGTCAACTTAGTCCATTCGATCCAAATGAGCCCATTTGAGCCAAAATTAAATCCACTTCAAATTAAACCAATACATTTCAAATGATCATTTGAACATACCCAAACCCTTGGTTTGACCCAATTTGAGCAATTGGTCAACCTAGCCTAATTGAACCACATTTGACCCATATGGGTCAAATTGAGCCAAACCATATCAAACCAAGTCCAAACCCAAACAAACTTGGCATGACTCATCCTTGGGTCACCATGGGCTAGCCCATGTGGACCCAACCTATGGTGAACTCGATTTGGGTCAAAACCTTGAACCAAGCCACCCAAATGGAAAAAAATCTCCATTTGGATAAGTTCTCCCATTCTCTAAGTCTTTGCAACCTCCTGTGGCCATTCTTGGACACTAGGACCATTAACCTAACCTAACCCAAGGCTGTTGGGTTTAGCCTTTGGCCATGAGAGGGTGAACTCACCAATGGCATGCCATTAGTTCACTTGGAGGAGGAGGTACTCCCCATGCCAGCCCATGCCACTACCTGAACCTCTCAAGCACCTCCACCTCAGCAGTCCCTTACCACCTCTAGCCACCTACCTCGGCCGGAGGGCTGCCAAAGGCTGAGCTAATCTCAGCCCTTGGTTCACTTAGGGAGGAGAATATACTCCTCCCCATCCATTCAAACTTCATAGAGAGCATCTTCAGAGCATTTTGAGTAGTCCTAGACCCTTCCATGAATCCTTAACTCACTCCAGCACCGACGAGACCAACCACTGAGTGAAATTGAGAGCCCCATCCATCCAACCTCACCAAATCTAAATTAACTCTCCCCACACCTTCCCCTCATTCAGGCATGTTGAAACAAATCAATCCTCGATTGATTTGATCCCCAAAGGCACTCCAAGACCAACTCCGATGAGCTTTGCTGTGACACTTGCTCAATAGAGGAATCAGCAAGCAAGAAGCTCGAGATCTTTTCAATGGGGCTTCATTGCTTTAAGATGAAGCTACCTCAATCGATGGACCATTAGTCTTTAGCTCCGACGAGGTAAAAATCTGGCAAACCGTAAATTTTCCCCTAAGTGTTGGTCTTCTGTGAAGTGAATCATGATTTTATGCAATTTTCACTATAGTATCTTCTTTGGTCTCATCCCCGCATGTTTTGGAGTTTATTTTGTTGTTCCACGAGCTCTAGTATCTCAAATTAAGTGGTAGAAGGTGGACGGTGTCCCTCTTCCAACGCTTATGGGATGACAGATCATCGGTTGTTTATTCTGCGAGATTAAAATGGATAGTCATGATTTAATCTCCTAGAATATTTAATTTAACTTTAAGAAACTATAAAATTAATCTTGAGTGTCCAATCCAAGATCGAATGATGGAGACAAAATCGTGTACGCCGTAGCTGGGTCAACTACCATGTTGGATGTTTTATATAACCTATCTGTTGTGCCATGTTGACCTCATTTTCAGGATGAGCTCTCAACCCCTCCATCTTATACATAGGATTCCTCTTTGAAACTAAGAGATTCATAGTATTAAGACACATCTAATGATTAGGTGGACACTCAACCTAGCCTAGAGACTTAGAAGGGTTTAGCCATAGGAATAGGTCATGCCTTAGGTGTGTTAGGAAAATTTGCCTACCCTTAGCTTGAACCATTCTTCACATTCCTTCCTTTAAGTCAAACTCCAAATCAATCTTATTTGATTTTCTACAAACTCAAATCAACTCCATGTGATTGAAATCCATGATCAAATTCCATGATTGAAATCCATGATTGAAACCCATCAATGAAATTCCTAAGTCCAAATCTTTCTTAAGTCCTTAATCTTCCCTTAAGGACTTAGACAAAATCATGATCAAACCATATCAAATCCTTGAGATTTTCTCATAATTCATTTATATTTTCATTATATTCACATATATAAATGAAAAATAAATTCAAACCAATCAAACTAAATTCAAAATTCAAAATAAATTCATAAATCCTTCTTAAGTCCTTAACTTCCATTTTAAGGACTTAGCCTAAATCATGATCAAATCATTTCAAAATCATGTGATTTTCTCAGAATTCATTTATATTTTCATTTATATTCACATGTATAAATAAAATATAAATTCAAACCAATCAAACTAAATTCAAAATTCAAAATCAATTCATAAATCCTTCTTAAGTCCTTAATTTCCTTTTAAGGACTTAGTCAGAATCATGATGAAATCATTTCAAATTCATGAGATTTTCTCATAATTCATTTATATTCTCATTTATATTCACATATATAAATGAAATATAAATTCAAATCAATCAATTCAAATTCAAACTTGAAGCTCCAAACTCCAAAATTTCCTAAGTCCTTTTAAATTCCCTTTTAAAAGACTTGGCCTAAATCATGATCAAATCAATTCAAATTCATGGGATTTTCTCATAATTCATTTATATTCTCATTTATATTCGCATATATAAATGAAATATAAATTCAAATCAATCAAACTAAATCCAACAATCAAATCCAAACTCCAAAAATTTTCCTAAGTCCTTTAAATCCCTTTTAATGGACTTAGCATAGATCATGATCAAATCACTTCAAATCCTTAAAATTTTCTCATGGATCATTTATATTCTCATTTATATTCACATATATAAATGAAATATAAATTCAAACAATCAAAACCACATCCAAAAGTCAAACTCAAATCCACTCAAATTTCAACCTTAGCCTTTCAAGTCCAAATCTTGAACTTAGCCAAGTCAATTTCAAATCAAGCCAAACTCTTGATTTTTTTTTCTTCATGATTAAATCAACCCTACAATCATGAATCCAAATATAAATACAAACTTCAATCACTAAATCAAAGTCAATCCAAAAATCAAAACCCCAAATCCTTTCATATTCTTCCTTTGAATATGAAATTGTCAAATGATTCAAAACTCACTTGACTTCAAACCACTTGCAAATGGATTTATATTTCAATAATAAGTCCATATACAAGTTCAATCAAACTCAAATCAAGCTTTGACCAGGCCATTTGACCCACTTAGGCTCACTTGACCCAAAGTGATCTAAAGTACCCTTATAAGCCAAACTCTAATCCTAACCAAATTGGATTGAACTAATCTCATATTTTTCTTCCATCATGATCTACAATCATGATGGGATGATCAATCAATCAAATTGGGTCAAACCAAGTCAAACTTAAGGGTTGACCAAGTCAACACTTAGCCAAAATGAAACTTAAACTAGCCAAAATCCACCATAGGCCAAATTGATTGAAACCATTAATCTAAGTTCATTCATGACCTATGTTTGAACTTGACCAAGTCAACATTTGATCCTAACCTAGCCCAATTGGCCAGTTAACCTAAGTTGACCCAACTTGGCCTAAAATGTCAAAATATGTCAAAACTTGATCTAAGCCAAATTGATTGAAACTAATGGGTCAAGTTCATTCCAAATCACTTGTTGAACTTGACCAAAGCCTCAATTTGCCAACTAGACCTAACCTAGCCCAATTGACCTTAAACCCAACTTGACCTAAAGGGGTCATGTTAAGCCAAATTCAAACATAACCAAAATTGATTGGAAATAAAGATATCAATCCACTCCATATGACTAACCAAACCTAAACCTACACTTGACCTAGCTCAAATAGGTCAAATTGGTCAAATTGGTCAACTTGGCCCATTTTACCTAAATGAATTCATATGAGCCAAACTCAAAACTAAACCAAATTGAATCAAACCAAAGCTTCCAAACCATTTCAAATGGTCATATGAACTTGACCCAACTCATGGTTTGACCCAATTTGACCAATTGGTCAACTTGACCCAAGTAAATGGGTCAACATGAGCCAAACCTCATCAAATGAACTCCAAATCTCATGAAATTTGGCCAAACCTATTTTCTCCACATACCCAATATATCCAAATTGAAAAATAGCTAAATGACCATTTTACCCCTAGATCATAGAATAAATTTTGGTCTAATCCATGGGTAATTTGGTTAAGCCCTCTTCATATCAACTTGATACCTTCCTAAGAGCTCAAGTGAACCTAATGGAGAGTGGTTCACCCAACCCAATGGGTTTGGGTCAGCCCAAATGGACCCAGGGCCAACCCGACCCCCTAGCTCAAATTGGCTTATTCAAAATCCTCCTTCCACTCAATTTGAAGCACATGGGAGGTTACCAATCCACTCAAGACCTCAAACCAACCATGTGCAAAGATTTAATAGCCTAAACAACCCCTCCCATATGGTAAATTGGATCAAACGATGAATCATGGTTCGACCGTCTGATTGCCATAGGGAGAGATATACTCCCCCTAATTCAATTTGAATTGATCATCCTCACATTTGATTGAGCACTGGAGAGAGTAAGGAGCCATCAAAGAGAATTTCTAAGCTTTTTAAGAGGGATTTGAATCTTGCACTTCTCAATTTTCTTTAAGAGAAAATATGGGAGGTCATCTCAATTCCCAACTTCCTCCTCACTCAAAATTACTCCAATTCCCTTTACACACTCCCTTGGGATGAAGTCGAGTGCACCTAAGCATTCTCTCAAGTTTTTAAAGCAAGGAGGACGTGAATTGGATCAAACCCACAAAGGGGAGCAAGTGGTGTTGGTCCATTGGGAGATCTACTCAACCCCAAGGCTTGAAACTTTCAACAGGGCTTCATCTCTACTAGACGAAGCTACCTCATTGAGCTCGAGCGCTGGCTATCCCCTCCGGTGAGGTATGGAATTTTTTGACCAGTTAACTTAGGAGGTGTTGGTCCTTTGAGAAATAAATGTTCATGGCATGTGAAATCCACCATTGGATAGGTTTATAATTGTGCTTAGATGATGTGGGTATAATCTCATTCCAATCCGAGCTCAATCAAGCTCTTATCTTCCCTTAGATCATGGACGGTCTTTATTGAGCCTCAGGGAAGAACTAGGGCAATCCTGGTCATCCATCTGCACATTTTAGATGGACGACCAAGATTAATACAATTTAGAAATCCATTATCCCTTCAGAAATCGCGGGGCTATCCCTGGCCGTTCGATCAAGGCTCGAACGACAGGGATCAAATCGCATTCTGCCATCGTGTCGTCACCTTAATGTGATGTTTAAGTAATCCCCTCATGGCGCGATGTGTGTAAAGCGCGCTGACCATCGCCATTGCGTGTCATATTGTAAGCTGAGGGGATTAGTTAGGGATATAATTAATTTTAATTAATCTCCTAACCTTCAAAAAATTCATATCTCCCTTATTAGAATTTAGAAAAATATGAACTAAATTTTTATGGACAGATAGTTCAACTTAGAATATTTTGAAAATAATTTCAATGGATTTTGAATTATAATTTTCTTTGATTTTGGGTTTTAATGAAAATTTTATTTGCTAATTACTTCTTAATTAATCATTTGATTAATCTCGAACTTCTTAGGTATGTTTTAGGTGATGACCTCTACCTCCCCTAATTTTTTGGGATTTATTTAAGGCTTAATTAGGGGAATTTCAAATGAATTTTCTAATTACCCTTCTTATATAAGGATTAAGGATAACTAAGGGTGGGATTAGTGTTTTAATTCCTCATTGGAGTTGATTAAGGTTAGATCCAATGAATAAAAGGCTTAGGAAATAATTTTGGGGTGTTTCCCCTAAGTTATTCCTTAAATCCCCTTTTCATTCCTTAATCCTCTCTTAATTAAGGGCTGATTCATTAATTGCTCTCTTAATTAATTTTTGAAAATTCTAAAGCCTTCCAAAACTTAATTAATCAACTTTGGGAAGATGCTTAGGTGTTTAAGAGCCTAAGTTCAATTAATGAAATCAAAACCCAACTCACATGTGTGAAGGGGTGTTTTGAAATTACTTAAGTTAAACCCCTTGGCTTAATTAACCATTAATCATGAGCCAAATTGCATTAGGCCATTGTTTTCCTAGGTGCATTGCAAGTTTAATTTCTTGTGAGTTTTTATGTCATTTTATTGGCTCATAATTACTTGGTTAACTATGCTAAGGTGGTGTAGGTAAGAGTTAATTAATTTATTTAATTCATACCTTAACCTAACAAAAAATTTAAAAAGAATCTAATCATCTAAAAATTTAAAAAAAATATCAAACACATGTGGGAATGGGTTAGGAACAGCAAACACAACTCACATTTTAAAAATTAAATCAAACTCAAAACCAAATAGAATTCATCTTAAATGAACTTTGACTTATTTTAAGCTTTTTTATTTCATAAGATTATCTTTAAGATTTAATTAAAGTGAATGTGTTTACATGCTTTCATTGCTTTAATTCTTTCCCAACATTCTAAATATGTGTTCCATGAGGTTTCATGCATTCATACTTTTCAAAATACAAATTTAGAAAAAAAAAATGTTTACTTTATGTCAAATTTGCATGTGTTGGCTAAAGAAGAAATATGAATGGCTATTATCACTACTAAATTCAAATTATTTTCAAAACTATATGAATAAATTATCAAAATTGAAAGTGTGCTACTTATATTCTAATTATAAGCTTGCATGTGAGTAAGATATAAGGATGTGCTTAGTGTAGGTTCTCCTTCTCTTTTCTTTTAGTATAGTTTTGAATAGGATTTGGTACGATGTATGGTTCAATTGAAAAGAACCTAACACTTGATTAATTCCATATCCTATTCATTCTTATATTATCACTTAAGAAGGATACTTGTACTTGCACATATAAATTGCATAAACAAAAACAAATCAACTAAAACAAATTTTGCATTCTTTCTTTTCCATTCATTTCTTTTGTACATATTTTTGTATTTAAGAAAAGTGATATATTAATCTAGACAACCCCGAGGTTGCGAGACTTTAAGTATCCCTAAGTAGTTTTATACCTTACACCTCTGCTTAACAATGGCATTGTACTCACTTATGCCTTTCTTACTTTTATGCGTGCACATGAAAATTGGATAGGAAATCCCTTTTCTACTTAAGGAAAATCATGCATCTTAAACTTCCAAATTTCTTTAAATGAATTACTTAGCATGCATCATAAAGTGTGTTAAATATTCTCATTTGTGTGTATAGATATGCTTAAGGACTCATTCCTATGCATGTTATACATGTTAGGAAAGAAATGAAGTGA
This sequence comes from Cymbidium sinense, assembly GCA_021442155.1. Lineage (NCBI taxonomy): Eukaryota > Viridiplantae > Streptophyta > Magnoliopsida > Asparagales > Orchidaceae > Cymbidium > Cymbidium sinense. The sequence goes on along the minus strand of CM038224.1, from coordinate 46,099,727 downwards.
TGTAAGTTTTGTGAATTTGGTTCATTTTATTTAATCTTAAAATGCATTTCTTTTTTAATAGCTTTATTTAGAGTTCATCTAAACTTAGGATTAACTAAAACACTTAATCAAAACATTCACTAAATAAAACTAAAATGATAATTTACCTTAGAAATTACCTAGGTTAGGGAAGGAAAGAGAAGTTCTCTTCTCTTTCCCTCTCTTTATACTTAGTAATTAATTGTAGGATTCACTTGAACCAAATCAAAACACAAAATAAAATCAACTCAAAACTTCTAAAAAAACTTAAATGAAACCCTCCTCTAAGTTGAACATCCTTCATTTTTAGAAAATTCCAACTTAAAGCCATAGTTAAGCATACCACACAAACCTTTAAAGCACACACATTAGGCTAAGTCACCACTTCTAGCTTTAGGTTAGGGTGGTGAATGGTTTGATGCTTGCTTTTATTTTATGATATATGTTTTAGACTGGATGTTAGGATGTATGCTCGTAGAATGAATGGTAGAGCGATCTTAGTCTAACCATTATTTTTTGTAGGGGATTGTGCTTGAGGGGCGCTATCATAAATAAAAATATAAAATACTTTTGCTTGCAGGTGCTTATACCCCTAAGCATAATCCAATAGGCTAGGTGGACTTAGTCACCCATGTGTGGGGTGATAAGTCTAATATACATGCTTGAGATTTGGTGGTTTGTTTAGCTAACCTTTGTTTTGCAGGTGTTGGCTAGATTTACTTTTCCTTTTCATGTACAATTTTCAATTATAATTTTGGAATGATTATTATGGGGATTAGGATGAGCACTGGTCATAAGGCTTTGCCTTATGCACCATGTGAAGCCTTTGGAGCATCCACCTTCCAACCATCCAAAAGAAGGAACCAAAGAAGAAAAAAGAAAACAAGAATGAAGAAATGAAGCTTGAAGACCCCCATAACAATGAGTTCCTTGATTAATTATTTGTAATTCATTTATAATCATAGTTGTTTAAGGGTAGAGCTCAGCTACCCAGTTTGTTTTCGGGTTTTTGCATGGTGCTCGACCACATTTGGCCTCTTATTCTTTTGTGCTTAGCTTTATAAATTGATTGATGATTTATTTAGCTTGTGCATTAAGTGGCATCCTTTTTCTAGTTTCTTCCTTGCTTTATGTATGGCCTAGATGTGGATTAGGCTCTTAGAAAAATAAATATTTTACCCAACTTAACAACTCAAAACAAAGAACTCATAACCTCACCTAAAGCTTAGGTTTAAAATCAAGATAAAAGAATTATCAACCCCTTAGCTAGATGAGTATTTCTTTTATAACATCATGCACAAATGCATCTTGTTTCACTCTTGATTGGAGGGCTTCCACCTTTGCCAGAGAAACTTGGCCTGACCTGTGAGAGCCATGGTGGAAATACACCTCCTCCCTTCTCACTAATTTTGGCCAATAACTTTATTTCTCATGCATTAGGCATATGAATCGTATTAGCTTGAGTCAAAATGATTGTCCAAAAATGAAAATAAAATGAAATATGAATTTCATTAGATTTAGGTCATTTGAAGCATGCCCTTTACATGATCTAGTCTTTTTAGGGAGTGGGTTTAAGGACTTAGTCTCTTTCTAAATGAATAATAGCCTAACTATCTTACATAAGCATATGACTTGCCTACATGAATTTGAAATTATAGGAGGAGTTAGATGGTAGCCACCCCCAGGTAGTTGTAAGTCCAAATAGTTGGGTGGTTTGTCCTCTCATGTGGAGGCAAACCAAATACCCATTTTTCACCTTAGATTTAGGTTGTGCATTTGGCCCTCGCCAAAGCTCCCTAGATTTGGGTTTTGAGGTTGCTTCTCCCTTTTGTGGACCCTAAGCATAAATCCTCACCTCTTAGGCATTTCCATAACTTTGTATTATGGAATTCTAAGCCCTAACATTATAATGAAAAATTTAACTCAAAGAAATTAAATAAATTTTAAAAATGTAAATCCCAACCATAGGATAGTTTGAGATACTCGTTAGGTTTCCTAGCATTATGAGCATCTCCTACTTATCTCTATTTGACTTCGATAATAAATCTCTCTTTGATTAATCCCATTTGATCTTCAAAAATGAACCAATTGATTGATAGTCCTTTTATTATTGAAATCTTTAGAGACAACAATCATTTACCTTAATCGAGAGCTTTCCTAAGGAATCTCCCATTCCTTAGGATGTAATTGACTATGGGGGCTTGCCCTTATAGGGAACTTAATGAACCCAGTTTAAAATAAACCCTGCTTTACTTTTCCATGTAAAGTAGGGGAAGAATCTCTAGTACACCTCGATGACCCAACGGCCTTAGGAGTCCTAATTTTAGTGATTAGATCCATTGTAGGGTGGTGACTTCTATCTTTTGAGATAGTACACCTCTCCTTAGTGTCATACCCAATCACCTCAATAAACACATCTATGGATCTGCATGGCATCCCAAAAGATGAATTTTTATATTCTTGCTTTCCACCTAGAGATTGAAGGTGACCACATAGAAATTTTTCACCACATGCCATGTAGAAAGCATTATCCCATCAGCTTTTATGTGGCGTTGACAGCTTAGGGAGTTAATAAGGGTTAAAAATAAGATTAAATGGCCAAAACTTTAAAAATTCATAACTAATGGTATAAAATTCCAAAAAATATAAATAAACCCATTTTGGAAAGGCTAAATAGAAGAGAATTTAATAAAAATAAAATCCATAATGTTTAGTTAATAAATAATGCTTAATTATGATTTCAAGCCTAGGCTAATTACTTTAATTAAGGCTTAATTACTTGGCCAATTGATCCCAAACTTTGTTTGTTGATTCTATGGGAAGTCCTTTGTATCCCATAATTTCCTTAGAATTATTGGCCATGTAATTTAAAGAATTGGAAATTTCAATCCTAATCACTCTCTTGAATCAATTTAATAATCATTAAAAATACTAAAAAGTAAAAATTAGATGATTAATGATGATTAATCATTATTAACAGTGGAAATGATGAGGAAAAATGATTATGACCTCTTTCTTAATTGTTCTCCTAAATGCATTTCATTTGGAGGGTTTAATTAACTTGGAATAATTAAAGAAAATCAATGATAAAGTAAAATAAAAAAAAATGATGATTGGTTCAGATAATTCAAATTTGATTCATGGGTTTATCTTTATGTGTTTAATAATATAAATATCTTTAAGGAATCATGGTTAACCCATGGCTATGGGAAAACCATTTAAGTACTTAATTTAGTTCTTTATTTAATTTAATTAACATTTAAGTATAAGCCTCATTGCATTAAGTCTTGCTAAGTGCATTGTAAATTTTAATTTCTCCTTGGCATATCAATAGAGACTCATGGTTAGGTGGTTAATTAAATTAAAGAAGCTTAGGAGAGTGAAATTAAATTAATTGCTTATGGACTTGAACTTAATCAATCCATAAAATTTACTTAATTACTCTTCCTTAAATACATTAAGTCATTAACATGGGATGGGGAAAAACATCAAATGTCTTTCTCCTCTTTATGTTTTAATAACTTGAACAACAAAATCAAGATTCCATAAAAACTTTGGTTAATCTTAGAGAGTATTTATTTGACTTGATTGTCCTTAGGAATTAATGTGATATAATGCATTATGTGGCAATATTTAGTCATTCCTTTTCAATCATTATAAATTCATATGTCATTCGTACCATGTATTCATGTTTTCCAAGTAAAAGAATCAAGTTAATATGGTTATATATGTATAAGTTGCATGTGTTGAATTAATCTTACTATATGGTGTGGCTATTATCACTAATAAATCTCAAAATATTTTTTAAAACTATAAACTAGTGATAAAAATTTAGAGTGATGTTGGCTATGAATATTATATGTGGTTTACAGTCACTTATAGTTTAAACATGTTAAAGGATTGTTCTACTTTCATGATTCATGTGCATATTTACATGTGTTTGAATATTATTAAGTATATAGTTTGGACATCTAGGGAATACAAGGTTTTAAGTAGAGCCAAGGTAGCCTTAGATTACCTCACTTCCCTGGTTTAACAATGGCATGTACTTACTTAATTTCACTCACATGTGTACTTGTACTAGAATTTGGATAGTGGTTTATTTTACATGACTAAATAGTTTGTTAATATACAATCTTTGCATGAATTTCATTCTTATGTTTATGTATATGTCTATGTGTATTGAAGTTAGCAAGTATATAGTCTAGACATCTCAGGAATACAAGGCTTTAAGTAGCCCCAAGGAGGTCTTAGATTATCTCACTTTCGTGGTTTAATAATGGCATGTACTTTCTTAATCTTTAATATATGTATATGTATGCTTAACTAAGGGTTAAAATTTCTCTTTTCTATCAAAATTGTATGCATTAAAAAATCATCAAGTGTGCAAAAAACATAAATATATTGCATGTACAAGTAAGGAATAAAGAAATATGCATGTTATTGATGATGGAAAGGAATGGTACAATATCATTCATGTGATAGTAATTCAATCTCATTAATCTTAAGATGCCTTTCATGCTTGAATATGATTCTTTTAGATTAACCCAAACTTAAGATTAATAAAATGTTTAATAAATCATAATAACATGGCTTTAGAAAATAACTTAGGGTAGGGATGAAGAAGGTCAAACCTCTTTCTTCTCTTTACAACAACTAGATTTTAAGTAAATATTAAGTGAAATGAAATGAAAATATAAATCATAATCTATTAATATTTTTAATAACTTGAAATAAAACCTCTCCTTATGTGTAACTTGAACATTCCAAACTTAGATAATCATAAATTTAAATCTTAGCTAAGACATACCACACCAAACCTTAGCACACACATTAGAATACTAAGTCACCACTTCTAGCTCTAAGTTAGGACGGTGTATGTTGTGATGTAATATTTTAGACTAGATGTTAGGGTTACTTATGCATAGATAGGATTTTAAGTAGTTATTAGCCTAATAAAATTTTATGTAGGGGATTATGCTAAAGGGGCCACTAAAATATTAAATAATAAATATAAATGCTCTTGCTTACAGGTTGCTTATGCTCCTAAGCATAATCCAATTAGGATAGGTGGGTTAGGTAATCCATGTGCAGGGTGCTAAGTCCAAATATATCAAAATAGAATTTCTTGGTTTAAATGCTTATTTGGCTTACATCTATTTTGCAGGTGCAGTTATATTTTATTTTCCATAAACATGTAAATTTTGCAATAGGAATTAGGTTTAGTGCAATTGGATTTAGGATGAGTAGTAGCTAGAGGCAAAGACCTAAGAGGCTCTGTAAAGCCTAACAAAAAACCAAATAAAAAGAAGGAAAGAAAGATGAAGAATGAAGACCCCCATATTATTTGTTCCATTGTAATTATAATATTCTTTTTTAATTCGGGTTGTATAAGGGTTGAGCTCGGCTACCTAATTCCTTTCTTTTTCGAGGCATACGATGGTACTCAGCCGCACTGATCTTTTATTCTTTTATGAAAATTTATAAATGTTTGATTGTCATGTTTAGCTTGTGTAATAGAAATGGCATATTTTTCATAGGTTTCTTAAAGATTGATGATTGAACGTGTGGCTTAAATTCCATAGGCTCTATAAGATAAAATTAATTTTTTTACTCCCATTCAATAACTCATAATTAAATTTTAAATATAAATCACAACCCCACCTTAAAGCCTTGGTTATAATCAAGTAATTAAAATATTTAGCAACCTCTTAGCAGAATGTTGAATGTTATAATCATGCATACCATCTTATTTCGCTCTTGAATAGGGAGGTCTCTTTTCTTGCACGATAAGGGAATGCTTGAACTTTAAGTTCACCCCTTGTAGTGGAGAACACCTCCTCCTGTTGATTTAGCCCATAATCTTATTTTATCATTCATATAGGAATAATTGCCTTAAGCCTTTGTCCAAATGATTGTATCAAAAAATGATTTAAAAGATGGTAAATATTTGCATTAGTCTAAGTCATGTCTTCATGAGAGCCATGATCTAGTCCCTTACAAAGTGAGTTTAGGACTTTAGTTTTCTTTCTTAATTAAATAATAGCCTAGCTATCTTGCATTTTACATAAGATCGACCTACATAATTTTAAAGTATAGGAGGTGTTAGCTGGCGGCCACTCCAAGCGGTTGTAAGTCTGGAGGAGTTGGGGTGGGTTTATCCTCTCTTGTGGAGGTAAACTATTATGTCACATTTTTTGATTAGACTCATGTCATGCTTTTAGCTTGTGCTAAAGAATCCATGATTTAGGATCTGAGGCTACTTATTTCCTTTGAGCAACGAGTATAAGTCCTCACCTCTTAGGAATTTCCACAATCTTGTGTTGATGGACTATAAGCCTTAACAATCTCATAAAATTTCAACTAAAATAAAAATAAACTCTCCCTTTTAAATATGTAAAGCCTCACTATAGGGTAGATTGTATCACATACTAGACTTCTTAGAATCATGAGTACTCCCTACATATACTTCTTTGGAATTCATAAATAAGTCTTTGCCCTTGAAATCTCCCACTTGATTTTCAAAAATACCAAATCCCTTGATAGTCCAACCTTGAAATCTTTGGAGATGTTTATTGACTACTTCAATAGAGAGTTTTCTTAAGTAATCCCTATTTCTCAGGATGTAATTAACTATGAAAGCTTGCTTCCATAGGAAACTAAAGAACTCGACATAAAATAAACCCTACTTTACTATTCCATGTAAAGTAGGGGAAAGTTCTTTGGTATATGCAAAGACCCATCTACCTTAGGAGTCCTTATTTGGTGATTAGGTCCATTGTAGGTGATATTTTCATCTTTTGAGATAATATATCATATCTTAATGTAGTACCCGATCACTTCAATAAATAGCCCCTGAGATCTTCGTGTTGTCCACACGACTCTAAATTAAAACACCATAATATTTAAATGATTAAGAATTAGGAAATTAATAACCTTTAAAAATACTTCACCCAAATAATAAACAAAAGAAATATTCAATGATTAAGCACAAAATAAAATTTATTTCCATATGTTAGCTTTAGGGCAAACAAGAAATCAAAAGATTATCAAGTAATTTAATCCACACAAATTGATCTTCTTATCTTTGTTCTTGGCCAAACAAAATTTAAAGATTGTGTCATGAATGAACACAAGAAAATTTACATAACGTTGTAAACTCGAAAGCCAAGAAGAAATAAAAGAAGTTTAAGAAATTATCACCTTAGAAAATAAACACCAAGAAGTTCAAGGGTGGAAACACACCAAACCTTCACTTTTACCAATCAATATTCAATCCAAATAAATGATCAAGGAAAAGGGAAGAATGATGAGGAATGCTTGCACTTGAATCACAAAAAATCTCCAAGAGATTGTATAACAAGAATCAATCAAGGGTGAGCAAGAGAAAAAGAGAGAAGAGAGAGAGAGAGAGAGAAAAAGTTTTTAACTTTTTGAAACCTTTTTCAAGTTGGAATAAGACTCATAAATAGATGAGGGAGGAGTCTAGGGTCGGCCAAAAACTGATCCAATGAGAGGGAAATTGATTTGGCATCAATTTGAATTTCAAATTCAAAAGAGAGGGGATCGGCCAAAGAGATCTTCTATAAGCTCCTTTACAAATTTGTTTAAACCTAATTTGGAATTAATGTGATGTGAATCATAGGTAAGGATGGAGTAAATCCCATAGAAATTTTTACCAAGGAAGTTTATACATGACGGAAGGAGTTTTGAAAAGAACAAATCCATGGAATATCACTTCAAAAACTTCAGTCAAAGTGGTTTCCTAAAATAGGAGATTCTTAAAATAATGCATGGATTAATTTAAATCAAAGCTGATTGTATTCTATTTTAATTTAATGTGTAAATATCATATAAATTTATTAAATTTAAAGAATAGTGGCCAAGCTCCCTTAATCTTTCCTAAAATATGTAAAATTGGAAAAAAAAAAGGAATTAGTTTGAAAAAGAGGGCTGATTTGAATTTAAATTTAAAATAAATTGAAATAGATTAATTAGGCCTAAATAATTATAATTAATCATGCTTGGGACTTTCAGTATATTTCATAAAAAAATTGATTTGATTTAGCAAGTATATGTCATGCATAAAGGAGTTTGAATTAAAGAATAAATCTAAAATAATTCAAATTAAACAATTCAAATAAATGAATTTTAAAATATGAAAAATGAGGAAACATAATATGAAAATATTTTGGAAGAATTTCACACAATTTATTACACAAAATAAATTAAAAAGTTCAACCAAAATAATGGTAAGATGAAAATGATAATAAAAGAGAGAAGAAAGAATAATAATAGAGAGAATAGGAGGAAAAAGGATAATTTTGGGAAAATTAAATTTTCATGCACTAAAAATTATGAATGACATGGAAATGATTTAATAAATTTTAAATATAAATTATCTTGCTTGAACACATATTTAATAGAAATTATACCATGCATTTAGTTCATACTATCCAAAATGAATAACTTAATGAGTAATTGTAAAATTAAGATATAGAAAAATATAAATAATTTTAGAATGATGAATCTAAAAATGAATGAATGATTTATTTTATCTTAGTGAGCTTTTCATTTGCCTTAATATTATAATTCATAGAAAACTTCCTACCCAATACATGTCTAGTAGCTTTAGCAAATTGATATAACTAAAGAATAAGGAGTTGAAGAATTTTTTCTACACACTTGAATTTAAGTTAATTAGTAGTTTTTGAACATGTGTTTGTCATCATCAAATTCAATCTCATGTGAGATGGGGCTCATGGAGTCAACACCTCTGAGCCATCACTAATGACTAAGAGACAAAGGAATAATAGAAGTAGACGGCTTAGGAGGCATGCCCTGAAAGATTGAAAATAAAAAGAGATGATAGAAATTGAGCAAGCTTGGGCGATGGAGGGGCATACCCTTCTGGGTACTTCTCTTCTTCCAGGTGGTAGTAGATTCCATCCTCTTTTTAAAGCCCAAGAAGAGGAAGATATATCTACAATTATGAGTTCTCCACCTTAGCTTTTCAATTATGGTAGATCACAGTAGTTCTTTCGTATAACCCCTAGGTCCTCTTCCTACGCTAAGGAGTTACTTAAGGTCATGAAGGGACAAGTCTCTAAAGAGTTTAAGAGAGAGATTCTTAGAAGACTCATGACTACCCAAAATAAAGGAAAACAAGAAAGGTAGTCTTCCCTGATAGATAAAGAGCTCATTGGTCTATGCTTATTGTACCAGACTGATACCAACACATAGGGAGATCACTAACCTGGCATAGGGATCAATCAACTAGCTCAAGGAGAGATATAATTTTCTCTATGAAAGAAACCAAAAAAGTTTATGTTAGGAAGATTCCATTGGCCATTAAGCCAAAAATTCATTCACCATCACAATTACTGTTACCATCTATTATTTATCCTATAAAAGAAAAGCCTTTATCATCTTCATTCAGGCCTTAAATTAAGAGGTCATCCACATCTCATACCTCTAGTACAAGAATAGAGCCTCTTCATCTTTCTCATTATAATAGAGAGATTTTAGATGAGTGACACTTTAATTTGAGAGCCACTCTTATTACAAAAGAAGTCCTTATCATTCAAGAGAATGTTAAGGGTGAGATATCTAAAATAATACCCATGGATGTAGAAGAAGAGTCTGAAACCATCCTTGATAACAGTGGTATTTCACTCCACATAACAAAAGAATAAATTGAAATCATTATATGAGAGAATGAAAAAATAAAAAGAAAAAGCAAGTATGATTCAAGAACATTTTAACTTAGATTAGGATGACCTGTTAGATGATGACCCTAAACTACCTGTAGCACATGTCTTCATGGTACACATGAGGGCATCCAAAAAGAAGCAAGAAAGAACACATGATATTATAAAAGAGAATCCTGCACTTGATCCCACTTAGCAATTGATCCTTCAACTACAAAAGAAAGATGATCAGATTCTAAGGATGGAGAAGAAGATGGTGGAGATGATTGCCTCTATGTGATCACTCCAAAGTCTAATTCCTACCACTTCTCTACCACATTTTTAGAACAATCGGAAGAGTCCCATCCCACAGATGAGATGAATCTTGGTTTAGGAGAGCATCACCAAGATCATAAAATAATAGATGACCAAAACTAACTTAAAGCCTCTAATGGAACAATAAGTAAAAGAAGCATTGGCACAATCCCACTGTACGACTCTAATTCGAAAGGGTAGATCGTATGCTGAGGAATATGATTTTGAACCCTGTCCAAAGGGATTTGTACCCACTTCCTTCAAAGTTTTTGATGATATAGGCAATCCCAAATAACATTTGATATATTTTCAGGAAATTTGTTGTAATACCAAAGAGAGTGATGCCTTGTTGTTTAAGCAATTTGTTAGTAATTTGATCAGGGTTGCCTTTGATTGGTATGCAAAAATACCAAATGGTTTAGTATGCACTTTCACTAAACTAGAAAGCATATTTGTGAAATAATTCACCCACTATGTTACTATAGGTGACATAATAATTGAAAAGCAATATCCAGCTGAATCCATCATATATTATATTTTGTAATTGAGGATTGTCAGCTTCAAGCGCGAGCCTCAGCTACAAGAGTAGCATGCTGTAGAGATCCTCCTCTGAAATATCCATGGCCTTGTTGCCTTTCTATTAAAAGGCTTTACTATAAAAACTTCTAAAAATTTATTAAGTAAAGCCTCTAGTCTTGAAGATGAAGCCCATAGAATGTCATTCCAAAGAGATCAGTCCACTATGGAATAATTAAAACCTAGAAAAGTATCAAAAAAGAAGGTATGCAATGTCTCTATAGTGGACAAAGAAAAGCCTCTAATTTAAGTCTAAGTAGAGTAACGTTCATCTTATAGATCATCACAACAATAATTGTCACCACCACCCAAGAAATCTCCCATTAGCCTTTTAGAAAAAGAATGAACCAAATAATTCTTTAAATAAAGAGGCATTGAGGATGATATTTAAAAGTTTAAAGAAAAAGCCAGATTTCTAACTACTCGATTATAAAAAAACTAGATGAAGTCAGCAAGGTGAGTGACCTGAATTATTTCTCATACCATTAGATGCTAAGTCATACTATTGAGGACTATTTCACATACAAAGATTAGCATGAAAGGAACTATAAGAAAGGGTTGATGATTATCCCTAAAGAATACCTTATGGACCCTGGACAAGGTTAATTAAGATGATCACAGGTGAATCTCCCACCTCTTCTATCCCTATTTTAACATACCAAATTTGTTAAATAAGGATCCAATTTTTCATGCCAAACCCAACTTGAGCTTTCACTTAACATACCAAATTTTTTAAGTGAGAGTCTCATTCTCAAAGAAAAATAAATATATCTCAAACAAATTTGGGGCTTTCACTTAACATACCAAATTTGTTAAGTGGGACTCCCATCTTCAAAGAAAAGAAAATCTATCTCACAACCACACTTAAGCTTTCACTTACATACCAAATTTGTCAAGTGAGGGTCTCATTCTTAAACAAAAAACAAACATATCTCAAACACATTTGGGGCTTTCATTTAACATACCAAATATTTTAAGTGGAACTCCCATCTTCAAAAAAAAAGCAAATTTATCTCACAATCACACTTGACTTTCACTTAACACACCAAATTTGTTAAATGAAAGTCTCATCATCAAACATAAACCAAACACACGTGGCGTCTACTTAACATACCAAATTTGTTAAGTAAAAAGCCCCATTTTTTTAAAATCAAAATATTACACAATCAAATCTTCATAAGAAAAAATATTTCAAACACACAATCACAACCTATTCTTAGCATAACCAAATTTGCTAAGTGGAGTTCTTTCAAACTATCAATATTTTTAAACAAGATGCACAAAACACAAATATCTCCAAGAAAATCTCTCCTTGAATTTTAAAATCCCATCCAACTTACCTAAATCGGTTAAGTATGGGTTCTAAATCAAAATCGAATGGAAAAGACTCTTTTCAATATCCAAATCTGTCCAACGAACCCACTTATCACATTTGAATCATTGAGTGTGGGTATAAAACTCCAAACTTCTATTACTTGCATGGAATAAATATCAAGGTAGAAATTTGATTCATGTTATATTTCCATAAATGCAGACATACAGCTTAGATCAGCTAGTGTAGTCTTTGCAATTTTCCACATGGCTCTCAAGAATGGGTTCACTTTTCCTTTAGATGGATTTGCCTTGATTGGGCCGCCTCCCACAGATCGACTTTGCCCACCCCATTTATTTTGGCGAGGTTTTGAGTTAGGATCACTTGTGAGGGGATCACCACAACCATCAGTGTGGTGATGTGGCTTCATCCATGAGATGCCATCTGACTCAGAGTTTCCCTCACTAAAGAGGAAGGCTATGGAAGTTACTATAGCTATTGCAGTTCCAGTGCTAGTGCACTTAGTGGTTCCACTTTTTTCCCTAGTATGAGCTAGTACCCACTCGTTGGCTCCTTCCAAGGGGAAGGCTACCCTATCTTCATGGATCTCTCAAAGGTGCAGATTAGTCTTCCCCTTCTTTCAGTATGAACTAGCACCCAATGTTGGCTCCCTTCAAAACAAATCATGGATAGTCTTCCACCCATGAGGCTTCTTCCAACCTCCAAGTAGACTCTGCAACCAAAGACAAGATCAAGAAGCTCATGACACCCAAGGAGTTAAAGGACCAATATTACCCAGGATAAGGTTCCACTGAACAAGTTTCACCTCTCTCCTTCATGGAGAAGAAGACAAAGAGGATCTCACACATAAATATTAATAATCAAAATACCACAATAGTGAGTGGAGAGCAACAATCATTTGAAGCTTTTGATTTACATTCTATCATCCCACCAACATCGATAGGAGAGGACCTCTATCAAGATGGATTATTAAACAGAGAGACAGGTATGCCATATCTCCCAACCCTCATGGACTTTACCATACCCACACCAATCATAATGATAGCATTCAATCAATACTACCCACCATGAAAGAAGTCTTACCTCAAATCCAAGCAGCCTCCACCACACCATCCATTTGCTCACCATCATGTGTGTCGCCATCCACCCTACAAAGGCAAAGACAAATATCGAGGAGAAAAACTCCCATTGTGATCCAGCTAAAGCCAAAGGGTCCCACTTCATCAACTCCATCGACTAAGGTGAGGGCGGGATTCCCTACTCGACCTCCTACTTCAATCTTGGTGAAGAAGGAGTGGCAACCCCACAGCATTGTGGTCGTACCACCACAACCACCACCATTAGGTTGATTGACAATATGGAGAAGGGGATAGTTAGTCCCCATGGTAGTAGATCACGCAGATTCACAAGTGATCAGCATATACCTATCAATGAGCAGAGTCCTACTAGAGATAGTAGTACAACAGTAAGCAATACTCGATGTATTTCTATCAGTGAGCATAGCCCCACCACCGGTCAGTGGTGAGTGTTTGTCCATGCATGATTAGACTGCTCTTCAGATGAGATCATTCAAGATTTTGCTACAGAGGGAACTCTTGGGATGATTCCTGATGAGGGATGCTAGGTCTTTTGATCCGATGGGGATGATCTCTGGAGGACTAAGTCCATATGGTCAACACTAGGGTTCTTCCTTAGGGATCAAGATAGCAAGGTGGGAAGAAGACATAGCTCATTCAACCCAACACCTTCATCAGAACCAGGTAGAGAGATGAGCATATCGAAGATGGAGAAAAGAGTTGAAGACTTATTGAGTCTAGCACTTCAAGGCCAAGCTCCATCAAGATGCTCTACCCCTTAGATACCACCTGTTGCATGTTTTACATCCCAAAGAATACATCTCCCATGTGACGAGTGGAAAGATACAGAAGAGGATAGCACCTTCATCCAAGAAAAAGATATCAAGCAGTTAGTGGAGCAGCATGTGAAGGATGCATTGGCACAAGCCCAAGGTGGCTCATCTATTCCAAAGGGTAGACCCTACCTAGAGGAATTTGATGGTGTCCAATATCCTAAGGGTTTTGTGCCTCCTTCCTTCAAAATTTTTGATGGCAGTGGAAACCCCCGACAGCACATAGCACATTTTAGTGTTGGATGTTGCAATACTGGTGGCTGCGATGCACTTCTATTTCTCTTTTGTTAATAGTTTGATAGGCATCACATTTGATTGGTACGTTGAACTACCCAATGGTTTAGTGAAGATTTTTGTTGAGTTGGAGTGCCTCTTCATCAAGAGGTTTATTGGAGCCCAGCAAATGGTAACTATGGGCAATCTCATTGTAGCTCAACAACATCCCGATGAGTCTCTTATTGATTACAATCTTAGATGGCATAATTTAAGTATGAAATGTGAACCACGGCTGTCTGAATAGCAAGCCATTGAAATTCTACTCAAGAATATTCATGGCCCGGTCGCCTTCATGCTTAAAGGGTTTACCATTAAGACATTTGAAAAATTAATTAACAAGGTGGCGAGTCTACAAGTGAAAACCAAATAGTTACCTTTCAAGATCAATCGTTCAAGCCTAAGCCATAAAAAGCAATCAAGAAGAAGCCAGGGATAGTAGTGTCAGTAGACAAAGGGAAGCAGCCAGCTAGAGCTCAATATGAGAGACCTCATGCACAGCAGCCTCCATTGCCACCTCCTCTACCACCACCTCGGCCAGCATACCGACCACCACAGTTGCCATAGTGGCCTCTCCTCCTTCACAATATACTCAGCAGTGGTACTCATATCCACCGCTAGATAGCTATTACCCACCTACTCTTACTGATAGATTGAATAAGCTATATTCATTCAAGAGGGAGGTAGTCAGGAATATCTTTAAGAATCTTTTAAAGAAACCTGACTTTTAATTACCTGAGCTCAAGAGGCTGAAAGATGTGGGCAAGAGTAATGATCCTAATTATTGCCCTTACCATCACATGGTTAGTCATGTCTTGGAGGATTGTGTCACTTTTAAGGACTGGCTTGAGTGCAGCTACAAGTCAGGAGCTATTTTTATCCCCAAGGAATACTTGTTAGAATAACCTTTCAATTCTATCAGAGTAATTCTTGAGGATACTTATGACCCTCTTAAGATAAAAGAAGGTTGGGATATTACCTTAACCTGAACCTTTAGAAAAGTGGTCTCTAAGATCAAGAAGCTTTCTTTACAGGTGCCTGAAGCAACTCAAACCTCCAACACCAAGGAAGGTTTGCCAAAGACAACTTGAAAAAAGTGTCAACCCAACATCAGCCTACCTTACTTGCCTGAGCTAGCATAGCAGTACAACCACCGTCCGAGTCTAACACTCCATCCACCATTGTAGCTACTACTTCTTCCTCCACTAGCTCCTATTCTATCAATAGGAGCATTCTATCAGTGGATAAGGGCACTATACACCTTTCCCCGCTTACTTTATTAGATTTCTATCATGTACCTCTGTCTAAGAAGAAATCAATGAAGAATGCTTTCACTTACATCTTGTCCACTTCTGATACTTTAGATTTTATTCTTCGCGAAAACTCTCCAAGTCTACAAAATAATAATGATAACTCTTGTTCTGATCATTTCTCTTTTGATTTAGAAATGGATTTTCCATTCCTGAATCATTCGGGTTCACCCATTGAGATTGATTTGGAGTCATCTAACTCTGATGATCACATAGGAGAAGTTGTAGGCACACCTGATGAGAAGGTAGAACTTCCAATAAATTCATCATTCCAAGAGGTCACTGAAGTTAACCTTCGTAGTGACAAAGTTCTACCTCCTAGGGTGGCACCTCATGATAAGGGTAAGCAAATCATTGGTTTTAAAGAGCAGATAACCCCTCCACAAGATGCTCCACCCATGGATATGCTTGTGGAGGATCAAGCTAAGGTTAATTACAACATCCTAGCACATCTTAGAAAGCTGCTAGCTAAGTTAAGCATATATGACACCCTTATATTATCTAAAGAGATGAGGGAATCTCTAATCAAGGCTCTTCTTGATCTGGAGATATGCTTAGCCTAGTTGACCACTAATGAAGCGGAGGCTTGTAGTTCATAGGACACTCTAGGAGTTACATTTAGTGATGAAGACTTGCTTCTAAGAATGACCAAGCACAACCACCGTCTTTACATTATAGTGGATATTGGAAGATATAGGATATACAGAGTTCTTGTTGACTAGGGTGCTTCAGTAAATATTATGAGTCTAAAAACCCTCGCTTACTTGAGGATTGACATCTCCAAAATTTCAAAAGAGAGGATGATGTTGAGAGGATTCAATGAACAAGGAGAGGGGGCTTTAGGCTCTATAGTGTTGCCATTAGAAGTAGATGATTGGAAGACTACCAACAAGTTTCATATTGTAGACTCAGATACATCTTTCAATGCTTTTCTTGGAGACCGTGGATACATGAAAACAATGTGGTTCTATCCTCTCTACATCAGTGCATGAAGTTCATGAGGGGTGAGATTGAATAATGTGTCAAAGGAGATCTTAAGCCTTTCACAATTCATGAGGTCAAAATATATGAAGATGTAACCTACTATCTCCCTCAAAATCAACAAGTTTATTCTCATGAACTTGGCAAAAGTTCAAAAATAAAAAAAAAAGAAAAAAGAAATAGAAAAAGAGAAAGGAAAAGAAAAGAAAAAAAGAAAATGAGAAAGAAAATAAAAGGGAGCAAGAAATAGACTTGGAGGAGAAAGTAGAGCCTGACATTAAATTTCACCCACAGTTCATTACTCTGTTCAAAGATATGGGTAGCATGACTCGACCTCCATCAGGTAGAGGAAGAGGCAGATCCAGAGACATTCTTAGGGACGAAGACCTCCTTATTGGCAATCCAATAAGAGTTATGTACCTGCTACCAGGACTACACCTACTATGTATATAGACTTAGAATCTAGTTCAGATGATGAGTCATATATGATTAGTGCACTAGCTAGAACTTTTGGATAGTAGATCTCCATGCAAGTGATAGTTGAGCCAGAAAGTGATGAAGAATGGGACCCTAAGCAAAGCATAAGTATATGGAAGTCTATGTGTGAAATAGGCATTAGTTGGGAACTTTAGCTCTAACCCCACTTTCCTCACAAAATGTTGAGGGTTTAGTAGTTAAGGAAGCCCCTAAGTGTTCCATAAATGTAAAGGTGCTGAAGTTCTTTCTTGGAATATCATCCTCAAGTTAAGAAGTTGATGTAGAACTTGAGGATGATTCATATAAATATTAAATAGAATTACCTTTTGATTGGTACTTGCCTTATGTTCTTAATTTAGCGAAGAAAGGATTGATTCCACATGCTTCATCTAAACACAGGTAAGATTACTTTGAAAGGTTATGGGACAACAAATGCAGAAATTCACAATCAATACTAGGACTAGGATTCGGTATAGTGGGTCCGAGATGATGATGACACACGCTCATCACCAACCATTTAGAATCTGATAGGTTCTTTTCAAATCATGCTAACTCATATGAGAAGGTGTGCTTAGAAACTTTAAATGATCCAAATGACTTTAAAATCAAGAATGCACTGCCAGAGTTCAAAGAGGAGATCAGATCAACTATTGATGAGCTCAAAAAAATCAACCTAGGAACTGAAGAAGATCCATGCCCAACATATATCAATCCTCTATTGAATGAAAAAGAAACTAATGATTTAGTGAAGCTATTGACTATGTTTAAGGATTTCTTTGCATAGAGTTATGAAGAGATGTCTGGTCTATCTCCTAACATAGCGGTCCATAAACTAGCAATAGAACCTAATACTATCCCTATCAAGCGGGCTCCTAGACACATGCAATTAGACATTGAACATCATGTCACTTCTAAAATAAAAAAATTGATCGATGCTAGCTTTATTAGGAAAGAAAAATATCTTACCTGGTTGGCGAGTGTCATCCCAATTAAGAAAAAAATGGCCAAATTCGCATATGTATTGATTTTAAGGATCTAAACTAGGCATGTCCTAAGGATGAATTTCCACTTCCTATACTAGAATTAATGGTGGACATCGCCTCATCTCATGTAGTGTTCTCCTTTATGGATGGGTCATCTAGCTACAACCAAATTAAGATGGCCTTAGAGGATGAAAGAAATATTGCCTTTCAAACCTTGATCGAAATCTATTGTTATAAGGTCATGCCTTTCGGCCTTAAAAATGCCGATACCACATACCAGCGGGTCATGACTCAAATTTTGATGAACTCATTCATCATCAAGTTGAATGCTACATTGATGATCTCGTTGTCAAAAGAAAAGAAAAGGAAGATCATCTCTTTGACTTGAGAGTAGTTTTCAAACGGTTAAGACAATACAACCTGAAAATGAACCCCCTAAAGTGTGCATTCGGAGTAGCTTTAGAAAAATTTCTTGGGTTTGTTGTTCAACACCGTGGAATAGAAATCGATCCAGAAAATATCAAAGCAAAATTAGAAATGCCACCCCCTAAAAGCCTAACACAACTCATCTCATTCCAAGGAAAGTTGGCGTATTTAAGATGCTTCATTTCCAACTTATCAAGAAGATGTCAACCATTTTTAGCACTTATCAAAAGGATGCCAAGTTCAAATGGGTTTACAAGTACCAGCATGCTTTTGAAGACATCAAGCAATATTTGATGACACCACCAGTCCTAGTAGCCCTTATCCCGGGCAAGCTGCTCATATTATATAATCGCTCTATTAATGACTCCATTGCACTTTGTTTCAAAACCAATGATGAAGGAAGGAAAACACACTATATTATCTCGCCATCGTCAATCCTCCGAGACAAACTATCCACCTATTGAAAAGTACTGCCTAGCTTTAATCTTTGCATCCCAAAAGCTATGGCACTACATGCTTTCTCATAAGGTGAACTTGATCTCTAGAGTCAATCCACTACATTATCTCATGACACGGTCAACCTTATCTGGATGGTTAGCATGTTGGTCTATGATTTTGTCTCAGTTTGACATAACATTTGTACCCCTTCATGCCGTAAAAGGATAAGCACTTGTGGATTTCTTAGCAGCGCATCCACTCCATGCTAACTCTCCGCTTAACGATGATCTTCCCAATGAACAAATCATGAACTTAGGGAGTACTAGTGCTTGTCATTAAGAGATGTACTTTGATAGTGCAACTTCCTCTCAATGAGGAGAAGAACCATAATTTACTATCCCAAGGAAGGCAGGGGCAGGAATAATCCTCTTAACTCTAGACCATGATGTGATGAGATTCTCATATCATCTGTCCAATCCATGCACCAACAAAGAAACTGAATATGAGGCTTTGATTATCGATCTAGAGTTAGTCATTACATTATACGTCTAGAGTATCAACATCTTTGGGGATTCTTAGTTAGTCATCAACCAAATCGTTAAGTCTTACAACATTCTAAAGCCTAAGCTCCATCATTACCACAACTATACCATGAAATTGTTGGCCCAAATCTGAGAGGTTACCATCTAAAGATTCCTCAAGGAGAGAATGTTGTAGCATACGCATTAGCCAAACTTGCCAAAGAGTTAGCATGTCCATAAGATGAGTCCATTCCAATAAGGGTCCAAAATAGATAAGTATTATCCCTTATTAATGCTGAACTCATCAAGAGATCCTCTCTTGAAGGGGAGGTTGCCATTGCCAAAAAGGACAAGGAGTTAGATTGGAGGCAACCATTTATAGATTATTTAAATATAGAAAAACTACCTCAAGAGAAATCACTGGCACACTAGGTGAAGCAGAGAGCCCTTTCCTATACTCATGTAGGTGGCACCTTATACCGACAATCCTTCGATCATATATGGTTACTTTGTCTGGAAAAACATGAAGCCTATATGATCGTGACCGAGGTACACTTAGGTTTATGTGGAGGAAACTAATCTAGCCCAAAGATGAAAGCCAAGATCAAGAGACTAGGATACTAATGGCCTTCGATGATCACAGACTACATGGATGTAGAGATGCCACCAATGTCAGGTGCACAGTGTGGTCCTACATCAACCACCCAATATTCTACATTCTACATTGGCCTCATGGCCATTTGAGTGTTAGGGTACTGATGTCATCGATCCTTCTCTTCCAAAGGTCATCGATTCATTCTAGCTACTACTGACTACTTTTCCAAGTGGGCAAAGGCAATCCCACTTAGAGGGGTCACAGCTCAACATGTGCTCCAGTTTTTCAGGAACCATATCGTATATAGGTTCGAGGTGCCTCGATGAATTATATCCAATAATGGTACTGCATTTAAGAGCACTAAAATCAACAACTTTGCTCAAGACACATAGATGAGATATTCTACCATCTACTACCCAAGGGCAAATGGGTTAACAGAAGTTTTTAACAAAACCCTCATTCAAATATTGAAGAAGACATTAGATGACAACAATCGATGATGGCATGAACAGTTGGTTGAAGCCTTATGCGCTTACCAAACCACATACAAAACTCCAACTCAATCTACCCCTTTCTCCTTAGTGTATGGATCAGAAGCTATTTTTCCATTAGAAGTTTAGCTCCCATCACTAAGGATAGCCGTGGGTAGCAAAATCACAACAGAGCAGAATGCCAAGTTACGGTTGGAAGAGCTCAAAGGTTTGGAGGAGAGACGCCTAGGGGCATGCCAAATCTCGAGTTATATAAAGCCAAGATGAATCAAGCTCATAACAACTTAGTTCATCCTAGAGCTTTTTAAGTAGGAGAGCTTGTTTTAGTTTTAAGGAGGCCAAATATTGCTTGAAAGATAGGGAGGCAACCCACTTGGGAAGACCCTTATGCCATAGAAGGCCTACCAAGGAGGGTCTTATCAACTCATAAATTATAAGGGAGAGCTGATGCTTCCAATCAATGGGCTCTACCTAAAGAAATATTATCCATAAATCTTGTTTGAAAATAATTATCAATAAAACTTCTTTTCATCTCAAATTTCATTTCTTCTATGTTAGAAATATCTTTTGCTTGTGAATCTGCCACGATATATTTAGGGTAGGTGTAAGAGAACTCAAGCAGCATTATATTGCCTCTTTCATAACATAAATAAATATATATCTTTTATTTCAGGCTACTTTGATGTGGGAGAAAGTGCCTTGTGGCACTCACTCATTAGCCGCTCTAGGTCAGGCTCGATTTGTTGTGCAAGCGATCGATCACCCTAGTGGTCACATGTTAGAGGATGTGAGTCCCTGCGCTTTCTTCCTAACTTGACCATTGCAAACCAATGAGTGCCTTGTTAGTATGATAGATTTCACTGCCCAGCCAGTGAGCTACCTCATGTTGACTTTTCTTAAGGAGATTGGAGTCCTCATGCTTTCTTCTTGAACTAGCCATCATGCACTAACTAGGTTGAGTATATTTGAGATTTAGGTAAGTCCCCTAGGCTCCTTTCTTCTTAACTACTTTAAGCTTGGGTCTAGTCCTATAAGACTCCTGCTCAATAGTCACCCTAGGTCGGATGGCCCCTATCGAACTGAAGACAGACTATCCTGGTGATTAGTCTCACTTTAGAGAGATGTAAGCCTACACACCTTCTTTCTAGATTGATTATTGCAAATCAATGGGCACCTTAGGTTTGTTGATGTTCGCTATGCTGACAGTGACTCACCTAGTGGATACACCACTCTGGGCAGATGTGAGTCCCCGTGCTTTCTCCTTGAGGGCTATGAATTATTTGATATACTAACCATGTCATCTTCTGGGTGTTGGATTAAGCCTTTAGCGCCCCATCCCTGGGCATTCTATTTGGATCCGTCCTTTGTGACCCCATTGACACTACCTGGTTACTTTTAGAACAGCCCCCTTTCCTAGTAGCCACCCTTGTGGTTGGAGAATTTATTCATGATGAGATTCTCCCTTGGTTTAAATCAGAGTCAGCGATATAAGCTCCTTCTCAGTTTGATCCATCACAAACCAACAGGTCCACATTAAAATAAACTAAACAAATAAACAAAATTAATTTGCTTATGGATTAGGAATTCAAGCCCCTAGTGGCCCCTTTCCCAAGCAGACATCTTATCTTTAGGGTAGTAAAACTCCTAGGAATTGCGACTAATTTGATTTGAGATAACTCCTGTTGGCACTCTCGAGTCACCCAGGTAATTCATCTTGTTATGCCACCAATGAGTTACCTTGGTGGTTTTCCTTGCTTTGAAAGATATAAGTCTATTATGCATTCTTTCCAGCACGATCATTGCAAACCGACGGGCAACCCTAGGTTGGGCCCAATTTATTGCACAAGCTACCGATTACCCTAGTGGTTCTTTGTTTAAGAAGATGTGAGTCCCCGTGTTTTCTCCCTAACTTGACCATTGCAAATCGAAAGGCACCCCTTAGGTTGGTTAGCTCTTCCTAACGGCTGTTAAACAATACCTTTGGATTTGTAAACCTAAGATATGTCTAGGCTGATATTAGCTCCTTTTTAGTAGATCCATCGCACTGTCCATCTTGAATTAAAATCAATATTCTTGAGTCGATATAAGTCCACATTGGCATTCTCTCAAATAGTCACCCTGGGTCGGGATTGATCTATTACACCATCAACAGATCACCCCAACGATTGATCCCTATTTTGGAAGATGTAAGTCTACTATGCTTTCTTCCTAGTACTGTCATTGCACATCGAAAGGCAACCCTTAGGCCGGATAGTCCTACTTTGTGGCTGGTAGACTACCCTGTTGGACTTGTAAATCTAAGGCAGGTCAAGGCCAACATAGCTCTTTCTCAGTGGGTCCATCGCACGCCAACAGGTTCCATAATATAACACATAAAATTAAATCAAATCAAATCAAATCAAATTAATCATCAGGACTTCTCTTGAGTTGAGATAAGACCCCAGTGGCACTCACTCAATAGTCTCCCTAGGTCAAGATTGATTTATTGTGCCATCAACAGATCACCCCAATAGCTAATCCCTACTTTGGAAGATGTAAGTCTGTTATGCTTTCTTCATAGTACCATCATTGCACATCGAAGGCAACCCCGGATAGTCCTAACTTATGGCTGGTAGACTACCTTTTTGAAATTGTAAATCTAAGATAGGTCAAGGCCAACATAGCCTCTTCTCAGTGGGTCTATCATACGCCAATAAGGTCTTTAATATAACACACAAAATTAAATTAAATCAAATCAAATCAAATTAATCATCAGGACTACTCTTGAGTTGAGGTAAAACCCCGGTGCTCACTCAAGAAGTTTCAGATTGATTGCCATCAACAGATTACCCCAACAATTGATCCCTACTTTGAAAGATGTAAGTCTACTACACTTTCTTTTGCACACCAAAAGGCAACTTAGCCGATAGTCCTACCTTGTTCCTGGTAGACTATCCCTTTGGATTTGTAAACCTAAGATAGATCTAGGATGATATTAGCTCCTTCTTAGTAGATCTATCGAACATCGTCAAGGTTCATCTAAAATTAAATTAATTTTGACTATTCTTGAGTCGATATGAGTCCACAGTGGAATTCAATCAAATAGTCACCCTAGGTCAGGATTGATCTGTTATGCCATCAATAGATCACCCCAATGGCTGATCCTTACATTAAAAGATGTAAGTCTGCTACGCTTTCTTCCTAGTACAGTCATTGCACATCGAAATACAACCCTTAGGCCAGATAGTCCTACCTTGTGGCTGGTAGACTACCCTTTTGGACTTGTAAATCTGAGATAGGTTAAGGCTGACATAGCTCCATCTCAGTGGGTCCATCATACATGAATAGGGTCCACAACATAGCACACCAAATTAAATTAAATAAATTTAAATCAAATCAATATAAATCAAATTAATCATCAGGACTACTCTTGAGTTGAGGTAAGACCCCCGGTGGCACTCACTCAGTAGTCGCCTTAGGTAGGGTTCGATTTGTTGCACCATCGACATATCGCCCCCAACTGATCCCTACTTTGGAAGATGTAAGTCTTCTATGCTTTCTTCCTAGTACAATTGTTGCACATTGAAAGGCAACCCCTTAGGTTGGATAGTCCTACCTTATGGAAAGTAGATTACCCCTTTGGACTTATAAATCTAAAACAGACCAAAGCCCCTGTAGCTCTTTCTTAGTGTAGTCCATTACACACTGACAGGGTTCATAACAAAATAAATTCAAAACCAACCTCCCTAGTGGAGTTAAATTAAACATATCAAATAAACCAAATTTCTCTCCAAAGAGGTGCAAAAAAAATTGGCCTCCCTAGTAGAGCTTAGATCTAAATCAAATAAATTTGACTGAGTGTGCATCCCCGATGGATATGCCCTCAATCTAGAACCCTTCTCCTTAGTGGAGCCATAATAAATTAAACCAACCTCTCTAGTGGAGTCTAATCAAACAAATCAAAGAATTCCAATCAAATTCTTATTTCTAGTGGATACACACCCAAAGTAATTATACTCATAATCAATCTTAGATCCATATCCCCAGTGAATAACTTGAACCTACTTCCTAGGTGGAAGGTTCATGTACTCAACCCCTAGTGAATTTCTTCTTGCTCTCTTATGCCCTTGGCATAAAGAGAGCTACATCACACTAAGATTGTGATTCTATCTACCTTTTAGGTCTAGGTATATATCACTTCCATTATTTATTGCAATCTTCTAGATGTTCCTGATCATTTCGGTCAACGCCAATATGTGCGGTGTGCCTTGCCAATTACACCACACCTATTAGGGGTCCTTTTGTTGACCTCACTTTTGGAGTGAGCTCTTAACCTCCTCTTCTTAGACTTAGGATTCTTCTAGACACTAAGAACTCCTTAGTCATAAGATACTTCTAGTGATTAGGTGAACACTTAACCTAAGCCTAGAGACTTAGAAGTGTTAATCATAAGATTAGGTTATGCCTTAGGGCTTAATGAAATTACCTATACCAGAGGCTAAACCCAATAAAGATACACTTTCTCATATCAAACCCAGACTCAATTCTCAAACCAAATCTCAAATTTAAATTCAAATTCAAATTCCAAATCTAAGTTCAAATTTGACTCCAAATGATTGAAACCCAAAATCAAATTCAAATCCTAAAACCCTTCCTAATCCATATGATCCACATTCGTAAGCTTAGCCAGAACTCCCTTAGATAAAATCAAACTCAATTGATCTCTTTATAAATCAATTATTCCTTCATTTATATTTACAAATATAAATGAAATCTAAATTCAAATGACCAAAACTATATCGAAAATCAAATCTAAACTCAATCTAAGCCCTTTAAGTCAATTCTTTGGACTTAGCCAAATTATATCCAAATCAAGTCAAAACTAATTGATTTTTTCTCTAATTAATCATTCATTTGATCATTTAACCAAATATAAATAAAACCTACAATCATCAAAACAAATTCAAGTCAACCCAAGTCAAGCCTAACTTAGACCTTTTGACTTAAAACTTTCAATTAAGCTAAAACCCATTGGACTCCAAATTGATTACCATTGAATTTATATTTTAATCTAGGGCTCATATATAAGTTCTACTAAACTCGAATCAAACTAAAACCAAACCAATTGACCCACTTAGGTCGATTTGACCCAAAATGACCTAAAGAACCCATTTGAGCCAACTTTTAATCCAACCCAAATTGGATTGAACCAAGCTAACAAAAACCTTCCACCATGATTGTTGATCACCCTAGGCTAATCAATTGCAATCAATTGGGCCAAACCAAGCACAATGGCCATTTGATCCAAATTGAACCAAATTGGCCTAAAGGACCAAATCAGGTCAAATCATGATCTAACCCAAATTGATTGCAACCAATGGCTCAAGTTCATTCCAAACTAATTATTACACATGACCAAAGTCATAATTAAACCCAATTTGATCAATCAAGCCCAATTGATCAACTTGACCCAACTTAGCCCAAATTGGCCTAAAGGGTCGATTTGGCTTAAATCTAAATTATATCCAAATTAATTCAAACCAAAACCACATTCATCTTCAATTAGCCAATTAAACATGAATCAATCCATAGCCTAAGCTAATTTGGCCAATTTTGGTCAAATGGGTCAATTTGACCTAATATGACCCATATGGCCCAAATGGGGCTAAATCCCTTGAAACTAAGCCAAGACCCATTGGGGGATGATCAAGCCTGACCCAAACCCTTTTGGGATCAGCCTAAAATCAACCCAACCCATTTGAATCGCTCATGGATCCTCCCCCACATAGGATTCCACCCAACCTTATTTAATTCCCCCCATCACAAGCACTTAACTCCTCCCCAACATTTGCATTGAATAGGGTTGATCATATAAGAGAAAGAGAGGACTTTGAGGCAAAAATCCAAAGTCCTCAATAATCTATCATCCACCCCAACCACCCCAGCAAGAGGAAAATCAATTTGGAGCAAAAAAATTCAAAAAAATATTGGATTTTAGCCATTATAAAAGGAGGGGGAGAAGAGGCTTTAGATCATTTTGCTCCCACCACCATTCAGCTCCCAGAAGCTCCCCAAAGCAAAAAAAAAAAACCCATCCCCTACCTCTTTGAGCCATTTTTTAGCTCAAAAATACAAATAATTGCTCTTTTGGCCAGGCGTTGGTAGACATCTGAGAAGGCAACATTTTGAAGGGAGGTAAGGGCTAAAGATCACTCTAAAGCTTTCTCACATACTTAGGAGTTTGCTCGAATCTTCACCGCCGCCGAAAACCATTCCCGACAAAGTAAATTTCACTAAACCGTAGTCGGCCTTAGGATTTCGTACATTTTGTGTTAATTTTCTTGAAATTTTAAGAATTTCTCCCAGAATATCCCACATTTTTACTTTAAATCATCCAAATTAGAAAATAAAATTTTTTTGGTGCGAGTCAGCACAAAAATAAGTCCATTTAGATAAGTTTTGGCTTAGAAACTCTCATTTTTCCTAAAAAAAATAAAAAACGCTCATCGCTATACCACATCCGATCCCACAATTAGTGGGATCAGATGGCTCGGATCACATGTGGATTGTGCGATCTGGGTGTTTGGATCTCTTGATGCGATCTGGACCATCCGACGCGTTTCGCGATCGATCGATCGGATGGATCTGACGCCGGATCATCTGATGGGATATGGACCGTCTAATCGCACGGTTCGTCCGATCGTACATTTCAGATCATGCTCCGACCATGCGATCCTGGCCTTTGAATCGCGCAATCTGATCTAGACCATCCGATCTATGATTGGATCATGAGCGCGGTCATTTTCTTCACCAAAGGCCAAGCATACTTTTTTTATATATATAAAAAAATAATTTAAATCACTTGAAACTTCAAAATTCATAAAAATAAAATACTTAACCAAAATTGCAAACAAAAGCTTTGGATTCATCATTTTGAGAGAAATCCAACAAACCCAAAATCCATAAATTTTACTAAGTATTTGCACTAATTTGAGTTTTAGTGAAAATTAAATTACATTAATTAAATCAAAAAATATATCGATTAAGTTGAAATTTTCGGATTGAAACTAAAGTTAAATCATACACTATCATAAAAATTTCAAGTGAAAAGGAATTTGATTGGGAGAAATTAAATTTTGAAGTTCGATATCCATTTTAATAAAATAAATCAAATAAAAATTAAAAATCTTCAAAATGGCTTAAATCACTTCAATTAACATCTAGGACTCTTAAGAAAATAATGTGATCTTCTGAATCCTAATGAACCCCAAACAAATACTTAAGAGTATCGTTTAATCAATTAAGGAGTTAATTAAAATATAATCTAAAAACAATTTAAATATCAAATCAAAAAATCAAAAAATGAAATAGCACTTAAGCAATCATTAATCAAACCTCAAATCAGAAAAATATCATCTTTAGAGGAAATTAAATTAAATATGATTAAACCTATTTAAGTTAATTGAACTCAATTAAATTATTAAATCTTAAATAAAACTCAAAATTCAACCAATTTAGGAAACTTTAATCGTTAGATATTAATCAAATTAAACCAAATAAAATTAAAATAAACCTGATTAACATATGATTAAATCACATCTATTTAGAATAAGATAATTAATTAACCATTAAATATTTCAGCCTAATAACTAAATCAAACATGGTAATGAAATCAAACAAACATAATAGGTGAATCAAATCAATAAAACTCTAACCATAAATAATCAAACTTAATTGAAATGAAATAATCAATTAATTCACTTAATAACAATGATGGTAATAACAATAATCCTTTAATCAAATCAAACTTAAGGAAAATACTTAACTAAACCAAATCACTCACATGTGGGAAATTAAGACATTAATCTTTAAACAAAGCCTTAATTAATTTAATAATTTAAAATTTTAATTACCCTTAATCAAACTTAATTAATCAAATATCTAATTAATGGAAACTTAATGAATTAATCCATCATCTTAATTAATCAAATTAATTTAAATAAGTTACATTAAAAATAACTCTAAAATTAAGCTTAAATCAAACCCCTAATTAAATTTAATAATCACACCACTTAAGTAAACTGATTAAGTTAATCAAATTAATCATATTAAACCTAATCAAACATAATTAAGATGCAATTAAATACTAATTAGAACTTAAATTAAACTTAAATCATTAAGTCATTAATTACATCATTAAGAATTAAATAAATCATTATTTAATTTAATAATTAACTTAAACACTCTCCTTAATTAAACTAATTACCCTTAATCAAACTTAATGAATCAAACATCTAATTAATGCAAACTTAATAAATTAATCGCCCATCTTAATAAACCAAATTAACTTTATAAATCATATTAAAATTAATTCAAATCAAACACTTAATTAATCTACTAATTAATTTGATGATACATCTTATGGAAATTAATTAAAGTCAATTAAATTATTCATATTAAACTTAAACTTAATCAAACATAAATGCAATTAAATACCAATCAATTCTTTATTTAAACTTAAATCATTAACTTAATTACATCATTAACCTAAATAAATCAAATTAAAAAAATTAAACAAATCTTTATTTAATTTAATAATTAATCACGCCTCTTAAATAAACTAATTAAGTCAATTAAATTAATAATATTAAACTTAAGCTTAATCAAACATAAAATGCAATTAAATACTAATCAAAAATTAAACTAAACCTAAATTATTAAGTAATTAATTATATCATTAGTCTAAACAAATATTAAATCAAATTGAAATTAAATAAACCTTTATAATTAACATAAATACACTTCTTAATTAAACTAATTACATAGTCACATTGAACCTAAGCAAACCCATAGACCAATAAAGCTAATCAAATTAAATTAAATCAAATTAAATTAAATTAAGAAAGACTCTCATCAATTTAATATGTAATCAAATCAAATCTTATTCAACCTACTTAAATAAGATAAACTAATCAACTATCAAATATATGAAATCAAAATACAAACCAAACTTTGATGAACATGATAAATGGATGTGATTAAAAATAAAATCCTAATTATAAAGAATCAAACCCAATTAAAATCAAAATAAAATCTCAATTAATCTAATCCGATCAAACTATAAATAAATGAAC
This sequence comes from Cymbidium sinense, assembly GCA_021442155.1. Lineage (NCBI taxonomy): Eukaryota > Viridiplantae > Streptophyta > Magnoliopsida > Asparagales > Orchidaceae > Cymbidium > Cymbidium sinense. Next base: position 46,070,279 of record CM038224.1, on the reverse strand, counting down.
CACAATCAAATTAAATAAACATAAAGTTAAGTCACATAACCATGATCAAAGAAAAGAATTAAATATGAATTTAAAAGGATATTGAATTATCAAGATTTAATTAAACCAAAATATCTAATCTAAAATTAATCAACCAAAAACACATGAACTTAAACAAACTTAAACTCCATTAGATATTAAGGATATTGAATTATCAAGATGCAATTAAACCTAAACATCTAAATCCAAAATCAATCAAATCAAAAAAACTCAAATTCTAAATTCTAAATCAAATTAAATAAATCAAATCAAATGAATTACATAAATTCAAATGGGCTAATTAAGATACTTAAGGACCTTAGGATTCTTTAGGAATTAGGATGTAGAATAGGGTGAGTTCCATCTACAAATGGAATTCATTCTCTTCATTCTTGAAAACTAAAGATCATTTTAACCAAAGTAAAAGTAAAATAAAAATGAAAAGAAATCATTAAATCATTTAAATTGAAATCACCCAAATGTAAAATTTAAACAAATTCAAACTCAAATTGAAACTTAAACTAAAGAAACTAGTAAAGTCTTACCACACAAGCCTTAAGCACAAACATTAGAATATTAAGTCATCACTTCTAGTGCTAAGTTAGGGCATTGTATGTATGATATTGTGTTTTGTTTTGTGATATAATATTTTAGACTGGATATTAGGGTGTATATTTCGTAGACTGGATGTTAGGCCATTATTAGCCTAATCATGTTTTATGCAGGGGGTTGTGCTTAAGGGGTCGTTGTAATAAAAATATAAATATATTTGCTCTGCAAGTTGCTTACGCCCTGAGCATAACTCACATTAGGACAGGTGGGCTTGGTTACCCATGTGGGTGCTAAGTTCAAATTATTCATATAACTACTTGGGTTGTATAGTGTGTTTAGCTAACATTTATTTTGCAGGTGTAGCTAGATTTAGTTTTCCTATTTTTGATATAATTTTACATTAAGTATCAAGATTAGTATTATGGGGGATAAGGATGAGTAGTGGCTAGAAGGTTTAGTCCCTGAGATGCCATGTGATGCCATTGGAGCAAACCAAATCAAAAGAAAGAGAAGGAAGAAATGAAGAAAAGAAGACCCCCATAGCATGTATTATTTTTTTGTAATCTGGGTTGTATAAGGGTAGAGCTTCTTTTACCCATCTTTTTTTTCTTTTTGTCGTGAAACCCAACCGCATTGGCCTTTTATTCTTTTATGGTAGTATATAAAATTGTTTGATGCCATGTTTAGATTGTGCATTAGAACATCATGTTTTTCATAATTTCTTTATGATTGGTGTTTGAAAGTCTGGCCTGGATGCGGTAGGCTCTTAGGATAAAATGTATTTTTCTATACCAATTAATAACTCATAACTAAAATTTTAAAATAACTCATAATGTCACATAAAAGCCTAGGAATTAAATCAACATAATAAAATTTTTAGCAACCCCTTAGTTGGATGAATGAATGTATAATATCATGCATGCCATATTATTCCACTCTTGTTAAGATGGGGCTTCCATCTTTTCTAGAGAATCAAGGCTTAACCTGCGAGAGCCTTTGGTGGAAGAACACCCCTTTCTCTTTTAATTTGGCCCATAATCAAATTCTCATGCATTTAGGCATACAAAATCTCATAGCCTGTGTCAAAATAAAGAGTTCAAAAGAATCAAATAAATTTGATAAAATTTTCATTAGATTAAGTCATGGTTTCATACAACTCATGCTCTAGTCTCTTAAGGAGTGAGTTTAAGGACTTAGTATCCTTTCTAAATGGACAACAACCTAGCCATCTTGCAAAGCATAGGACTTGCCTACATGGATTTAAAGCATAGGAGTTAGCTAGCTTCCACTCCAGGCGGTAATAAGTCTAGTAGTCAGGTGGTTTATTCTCTCTTATGGAGGTAAACCGTATCCCATTTTTGCCTTAGATTTAGGTCGTGCCTTTTTCTTTACATCAAGGCACCTTAGTTTAGGAATCTGAAGTAGTTATTTCCTTCAGGCTACAACCATAAATCCTCTTCTCTTAGGATTTTCCACAATCTTATATTATGGAATTATAAGCCCTAGCAATCTAATAAAATGTCAACTCAAATAATTAACTCTCTTCAACTTCAAAAATATAAAGCCCAATTATAGGGTAGGTTAGAATGCTCACCTTCCTAGTATCATGAGCTTTCCTACTTTCTCCCTTTGGATTCCAAAATAAGTCTTCTCCTTGATCTATCCCATTTGATTTTCTAAAATAGCCAATCCTTTGATAGTCTTAACCTTAAAATCTTTGGAGACCCTAATTTATCTACTTTAATCGAGTATTCTTAAGGAATTCCCATTCCTTAGGATGTAATTAATTATGGGGGCTTGCCTCCATAGGGAACTTAACAAACCTAGCTTAAAATAAATCCTATTGTACTTTTCCATGTAAAGTAGGGGAAAGATCTCTAGTATATTCAAAGACTCATCATGCCTTAGGAGTCTTTATTAGGTGATTAGGTCCATTATAAGGTGGTGATTTCTATTTTTTGAGATAGTACATCATTCCTTAATATCATACCGGATCACATCAATAAGTACCCCCTAAGAATCTGCATGATGTCCCACATACTCAAAAAATAAACACCACAACATGTGAAGCACAACACAACATATCACAAAAAAGAAAATCATTGAGCGATTTAACCTATGTCTAGAGTCCATGACCTAAATTATCTTGTGTGTAAAAGAGGGGTTTGTGTGGAAAGGCTTTGCTAGGGTCCTTTAAGTTCAAGTTTCAATTTAAAGTTTGAATTTGTTTAATTTTTACCATTGGGTGGTTTCAATTCAAATGGTTTAGTGATTTAATTCCCATTTTATGTTCATTTTACTTGGTTGAAGTAATGTTTAGGTTTTCAAGAATGAAATAGAATGAATTTATTTTTAGGTGAAAATCACTTTATTCCATATCCTAAATCTAATGAAGTTTCCAAAATTCTAACTAAGATCCTTAAGTATCTTAATTAATCCTTTTGATGTTATTTATGTTTGGAATGGTTTTGATATTTCTTTTCTTTTCAAAATGAGATTTGATTTGATTCGATTAATTTGTTTTTTTAATATGATTAAATTTATTTCATTTGATTTAGTTCATTTGATTTGCTTCATTACATTTATTTTATGTTTGATTTAGATATCTTGAGTTTGACTTATCTTATTTGATTTAGTTTAGCTGATTTTATTAAATGTGATTTATGTTAACTTAAATTATTTATTTTATTTTATTTTTAGATTATGTTATGCTAATTTCAGTTTTAATTTGTATTAATGTAGAATATTTTAGGTTAAGGTTCAATTTCATTTGATTTAATTGAAGTTATTTAATTATGGATTTGTAAGCTTAAGGTTTAAGTTCAATAATATGATTTAGTATTTTTGACTTAAGTTTGTTCATGGATTATTCTTAACCTGAAGTACTTAGGTTAATTATCAATCTTATTTGATCTAATGTAATTGGCCTAAGATTTAGATTCATTCTTAGATTCATTAGAGATGAGTGATTTCATTAAATTTTATTAATTCAAAGTTTAATGTTTAAGTTAATTAATAATTTTATTAACCTAGGGTTTTATTTCATTAACTTAAGATTGAATTTGCTCACTTTAATGACTTAAAATGTTGTGATGAACTGCCTTTAATATTTTTGATGTTTGATTAAGGTTGGTTTACATTATTGTAAGTTTTGATGGATTAATGAATTTATTTAGTTCATTCTTTGGTTAATATTGACCTAAGAGCTTGGAAATTCATGAATTCCCAACCTAGTGATCAATTGGACTTGAAATATTTCTAGAAAGTGGGATTACATGCCAATTTTATGTTTCTAAAGTTTCATGTTAATTAGATATATAATTAGGGTGTAATTAAGGTTTAAATTATTTCATTAAAACCTAAATTATGCCTAATTTATTTAGATTCATTAAAGGGTTTTATTTTTCACTTACGCTTCACTGAAATACCTTTCCAATGAAGATTTATTCATAATTTTTGGTTAACTAGTCGATTACGTGATTTAATTAAATTCAAGTTATTTAATTGAATTATTTAATTCATTTAATTGCTTAATTCAGTCAATTAATGATTCATTAGGTTCATATAAGTTTAATTAGTGTTCTGATGTTCATTAATGTTTATTATGTTGTTTTGATGGTGTTTAATTAAGTTTCACTAATTATTTCATTAATGATTGATTAATTTAATTAATTTATGGCTTAAGGATATGAAATTACAATTTCCATTGATTCAGTGAATTAAATTATGAAAAATTCACCTATGGTGTGTTTCATGCTTAATTTCATTTCTCTAAAGTTTCATGTCAATTAAATTATTAATTTGAAAGTAATTATGGTTTAATATTTTTCAACTAAACCCAAATTAGGGCTAAAATACCTAATGAAATTGGAGATTTTAATTTTTATGGATTCCTCTCATCAAGATAAATCTATCGATCCATTACATGCATTTTTCTAATTTTATTTATCTTTTTATGATTTTAGGAAGTTTGTGTACATTTTTAATAATTTTAAAACTATTATTTAATGGTTTTAAGTGGGAGGGGTTCACGCGGCATGGCTGGCCTCGCGTCACGCACCTGCATGGCGCGTCTTGCTACATGGCACACATGGATTGGTCCATAGGAAGCCACATGGTGCTACATCAAAAGCGTGCAACGTGGGATCCTTTGTAGGCCGTCCAATCAAAAATCAAATGGTCTAGGTTACTCCCGCAATTCCTTAAGGGATTTAATCAACTGGTCCACCTAGATCATAGCCATCTGATCCAAATAGAATGATCGGATGGTCATGAGATCATCTCCTTCCTTCTCTGTGTGAGCCAAGAACCGTCCACTCCTTTTGCTTGATTCTTGGTGATCTACGGTGAATTAAGCATCAATTTTAATCCCAAATCAATAAAAATAAAGCCATAGTCCTTTTTTTCAAGCAATCAGACACCATGTCTTCCAGAGAGCTTATCTTCTCCCTTAGGTGTGGATTTGGCCATGGATCAGCCATACACAACTCTACCCATCATTTCAAGAACACTTGTGTGGTCCCCTACAATGAGTAGGGAGGTAGGCGATGAGCGACTTACAATTTCATCTTTTGGTCGTGAGTTCTCATCATTTAAGAGAAAAGACTTAGAGGTTCCCATGCCATGAGTGCCACTTGTGCCTATCACAATCTCTATTAGACCACCTTTTTCATAGCCTTAGTGTTTATGGGGAAATCAGTATTTGCATTTGAGATTTTTTTCAATACCTTTGAGGTTTGTACTAGCTTTCATCATGTTCCATTGACCAAGACTCAGTGACACGATAAGAACATGAAGAGTAAAAGGTATTATGAGTGCATAACCAAGGAGGTTGAGGAAGCCTCTCATGTAGCTGTAGAGGGATCCATTCATGAGACCTCTCCCCTTCTTCGTGGTATTATGTTTCATCCTCTTTCATCTATAGAAAGAGAGAAAGATGTCAAGAAGATCACTGCATCACCCCCATGCCCTGCTGAGTATGAGACATAAGATAGGGATAGGAGGAGACCTTATGCTGGTCTTAGGTCTGTGCTTAGGTGAGTTGGGAGAGCACATGGATGATCTGAGTCAACCACCCTACATGACTTGAGACAAGTTATTCCTAGAAGTGTTAGAGACCAGATTCAGAGAGAGAGGGCCACAGAGACCAAAATTATTGCCTAAGTAGGTAAAAGAGATATGATGAGGTTTTCCAGGTAGGCGGCGGCCTCAACATTGATTGATCACCCTAATCAATGAGCTGATAAAGCCGATCATTCAGACCAGATAGTCCTTACTAGTTCTAGCCCCAACATGAAATCTTCAATATAAAGGTAGCTGGCATCATCACCACCACACCTCTCCACTAATTGACTAGCATCACTAGTTCATGTCCCACCATCTGAAGTTTCTACCAAATACCAAAAATCAATTTCTATAGAAAAGTCATCCCCTTTGGTGATATGGCTATGTCCCAAAGACCAAACTTCATCCACCCTGCCAGTTGATGCAAGGCTGAGCTCTCTAGGAAGACCAAATTAATAGAATGGAAAGGAGAGTGAAGGAGTTGAAGGTAGTAATGTTAGCATTGTAGCATCAAACACCTGTCTCTCTATCCATTCCTGTGGAGGTTGATAGACTTAAACTGGTACACATCCTAGACCATCTATTGACCTCACTTTTGGAGTGAGCTCTCAACTTTCTCATCAGAGATCTAGGACTCTTGTAGACACTAGGAGCTCCTTAGTCTTAAGACACTTCTAGTGATTAGGTGAACACTTAACCTAAGCCTAAAGACTTAGAAAGATTATTCATAGGAATAGGTCATGCCTTAGGGATTTAGGAAAACTTGCCTACCCTATAGCCTTAAACCTAATCCATGCTTCCTTCCTCAAACCAAACATCAAATTCAAATCCAAATTAGAAATCAATTCCAAATCAAATGATTGAAACCCAAGATCAAATTCAAATTCCAAAAGCCCTTCCTAAGCCATATGGATCTACCTCCAATGATTTAGCCAAATCTTACATAAATTAACCCAAAATTAATGGTTTCTTTATAAACCAATTACTCCTTCATTTATATTCATAAATATAAATGAAACCAACCCTCTAATGACCATAAATGAATCAAACTAAATCAATTACCTACTTAAGCCCTTTTGACCTACATCTTTAAACTTGGTCAAATTTTCTTCTAAATCACTCCAAACTCAAGTGATTTTCTCATGAATCATTTATATCTTCATTTATATTCCCAAATGTAAATGAAATATAAAACCAAATAGCCAAAATTAAACCCAAATCAAATCAAATTTTCAATATTAGCCTTTTAAGCCAATTTCTTCAACTTGGCCAAATCATATCCAAATTAATTCAAAACTCATGGATTTCTTCAGGATTTAATCATTCCTTCAATCATTTAGCCAAATATAAACACAAACTACAATTATCAAATCAAATCAAAATCAACTTAAGTCTAGCCCATGTTGACCACTTTTGACTTGAAATTTTCATATGAACCAAAATCTATTTGACTCCAAACCAATTGCAATTGGATTTATATTTCAATCTTAGGGTCATATGTGAGTTCAACTAAACTTTAATCAAGACAAAACCAAACCAATTGTCCCATTTAGGTCCACTTGACCCAAAGTGACCTAAAGACCCTTTTTGAGCCAAGTTCTAATCCAGCCCAAACTGGATTAAACTAAGCTCATCCAAAACTCATATCATGATCAACAATCATTCTAGGGTGATCAACTACTTTGAATTGGGGCAAACCAAGTCAACTTGGTCCTTTGACCAAGTCAACCTTTAGCCCAAATGAAACCTAAACTAGCCAAAACTCACCATATACCAAATTGATTGAAACCATTGATTCAAACTCAAACATAATCAATGATTGAACATGACTAAACTCTCAATTGAGCCAAACCAAGTCCAATTGAACATTTGACCTAAGTTGACCCAAATTGGCCAGCCAAAATGGGTCAAATCATGATTTGATCCAAATTGATTGCAACCAATTACTCAAGCTCATTCCAAATTGATTACTGAACTTGACCAAAGCCATGATTGAGCCAAATTTGTCCAATTGGTCAACTTAACCCAACCTAGCCCAAATTGACCTAAAAGGTCATATTGGCCAAAATACAAATTAATTCAAACCAAAGCCTACAATCATTTTCAATTAACTAATTGAACTTGAACCAACACCCAACCCAAGCCAATTTGGTCAATTTGGTCAAATTGGTCAACTTGACCCATTTGACCTATATGAATCCAAAAGAGCCTTAATTAAATATTAATTATGAGCCAATTGCATTAGGCCCCTTCATTTTGTAGGAGCATTGCTAATTTACTTTTCATGTGGTTGTATCTTATGTTAGCTCATCATTATTTAGTTAATTAACTCAAGATGATGTAGGTAAGGTTAATTAATTGATTTAATTCATACCTCAACCTAATTAAGCCATAAAATAAATCTAATTACTTTTCATTAAATCATATTAACTCACACATGGAGAATCTGATTAGGATTAACAAACCCCTTTCACATTTCTTAAATTAAATCAAACATAAAGAAAAAATAGCTTTAAGAAACTTTGGCTTATTTTAAATGAGCTTGTTTAATACGATTGTCCTTAGGATTTAGTTAGATTGAATTAAATTACATGCTTATGTTCCTTTATTTCTTTCCAATCATGTTAAAAGGTTGTATGCCACTTCTATTCATGCATTCATTTCTTTTAAATTAATCAAATGAAAATGATTTCCTTTTATCAATTTGCATGTGTTGGTTTAATTAAGAATATGTGTGGCTATTATCATTATTAAATCTCAAATGTATTTTCAAAAAAAAAGCTTATTAATGAAAAATAATATTATATGTTATGACTTTAGTTACATATACATAGGAGATTTACATGAATATAAGCTTGGTGTATGAAATAAAGTCTCATTCTTTTATTCATGTGTTGATTTGCATAAGTTTAAATGTTAATGGGTATATTAGTCAGACATTCGAATGACTTTAAATAGCCTCAAGGAGGTTCTTACCTCAGTCCCCTGGTGCAGAACAATGGCGATGTACTCTTTTGATTTCATTCTCATGCATTCTAATATTAAATTTTATATAAATCTTTAATTCATTTACATAAATAAATCAATTCAATTAAAATCTTTTGCATGGTTTTCTATTCTTATAGTTGCTTATACATCCATGTGTATTTAAGAATAATAGGCATATTAGTCTGGACATTCCAGGGATGCATGGCTTTAAGTAGCCCCAAGGTGGTTCTTATCTCACTCCCCTAGTGCAGAACAATGGTATCATACTTACTTAAAACTTTTATACATTTGAATGTGTATTTGGCTAATGAATGAAAACCCCAATTTTTCTATTAAAAAGGCATGCATTCATATTTTGTTCAAGTGGTGCATGGTTTTCTATTTTTATAGTTGCTTATGCATCCATATGTATTTAAGAATAATGGGTATATTAGTTTGGACATTCTAGGGATGCACGATTTTAAGTAGCCCCAAGTAGGTTCCTACCTCACTCCCCTAGTGCAAAATAATGGCGATGTGCTTGCTTAAAACTTTTATACATTTGAATGTGTGTTTGGCTAATCAATGAAAACCCTAATTTTCTATTAAAAAGACATGCATTCATATTTTGTTCAAGTGGTTGGATTGATTAGTCATACGATTTAGAGTTCTTTTTTAATACTTTTGTATAAGAATTTAGATAGAGCTTTAAATTAATATGACAAAATAATTCAACCAAATGAAACATCAATGCCAAGTACATTTGCTTACATTCATCATTTAAGTGTGCCAAAAATACATTGTATGCATAGTTATGTTTAGGACTTAATCATATACATGCCATATATATGATGGGAATAAATGAACAAACATTTGTTGTGTGATAGTAATTAATTCCAATTAATATTAAGTTGTCTTTCTTATTGAATGAGAATATTTAAAGTGAACCTAAACCTAAGATTAATTAAAACATGTAATAAGCCATTCACTAAATGAAATTAATTAATTAATTTACTTTAGATGTGACTCAAGGTAGGCATGAAAGAGAGTGATACTCCCTTTTTCGTTCTTTATAACACTTAGTTGTTAAGTGTAAATCAAATGAAACAAACGAAAATACTAAGTAAATTTCTTAAAGAATCAACTAAGCCACTTAAAGTGAAACCATCCTTCAAATTAAATCTCCTCATACTTAGAGAATGAAAACTCTAAAGCCTAGTTATAACATACCACACAAGCCTTAATATGCACACATTAAATTAAGTCACCACTTTTAGCTTTATGATAGGGTGATGCATGGTTTGATATATGTTTATTGTTTTGTGATATATTATTGTAGGTGGATGTTAGGTGTATACTTCATGGATGTTAGGCCATGATTAGCTAATCATGTTTTATGCAAGAGATTATGCTTAAGGTGTGCTTACAATAAATATAAATGTTATCTTTTACAGGTTGCTTAACCCCTAAGCATAATCTACATTAGGACAGGTAGACTTGGTTATTCATGTGCATGGTGCTAAGTCCAAATTTTACATATAATTGGTTGGGTTGTATGGTGTGTTTAGCTAACACTTGTGTTGTAGGTGTAGTTAGATTTACTTTTCCTATTTTTAATGTAATTATGCATTAGGAATTAGGATTAGTGTTATAGGGGATTAGGATGAGCGGTGGTTAGAAGGCTTTGTCCTAGGAGGCCTCATGATGCCTTTGGAGCAAGCAAATCCAAATGATGAAATGGAGCAAAGATATGAAGACATAAAGATATGAAGATGAAGAGCCCCACACTATAGCATTTATTTGTAAAAATTGTAATTGTTCTTTCATAAATCGGGTTGTATAAGGGTAGAGCTCGACTACCCATTTTCTTTTCTTTTCGGGTTGTACGTCTGTTACTGACCGCACCAGCCTTTTTTTTATTCTTTCACGTTGAGTATATAAAATGTTTGATATTTTGTTTAGTTTGTGCATTAGAAATTACATGCCTTTTCATTATTTCTTTATGATTGGTGATTTAATGTCTGGCCTAGATGCGATTAGGCTCTTCGAAAAAAAATAAATTTTCTACCCAACTACAACTCATAATTAAATTTTTACAACTCATAACCTCACATAAAAGCCTAGGTATTAAATCAAGATAATTAAAAGATTTAACATCCCTTAGCTATATGTTTTTATGTCTAATATTATGCTTGCATCTTCTACCACTCTTGAAAAATGAGGGCCCTCATTCTTGCATATATGGGAAATGCTTTACCTATGAGAGAAACTCCTATTGATGGGGCTTCACCCTCTTCTTTCTTGATTTGGTGCATAACGTATTTCAACATGCATTTAGGCATATAAAATCCTATGGCCTGTGTCAAAATGAAGTGTTAAATATAAATTAAATTTGAAAATGTTTGCATTAGACTAAGTCATTACTCATACCACTCGTGCTCTAGTCTCTTTAGGGAGTGGGTTTAAGGACTTTAGTTTCTTTCTAAATAATATCCTAACCATCTTGCAAAATATATGACTTGACTTTATGATTTTAAAGTGTAAGAGGAGTTACCTAGCTGCCACTCCACGTGGTTATAATCCTAGCAGTTAGGTGATTTATCCTCTCTTATAGAGGTAACTCATATACCCATCTTCGCTTAATTTTAGTCGCATTGGTTCTTACTAAAGCTCCCTAGATTTAGGATGGGGTAGTTGATTCCTTCAATCTACTAGCATAAATTCTCATCTCTTAGGAATTTCTATAATCTTGTATTATGGGATTATAAGTCCTAGCTTTCTAATATGTTTCAATTCAAATAAATAATCCCCTTCAATTTCAAACATATAAAGCACAACCACAGGATAGTTTAGGATGCTCACTAGGTTTCGTAGTATCATGAACATTCTCTACTCATCTCACTTTGGCTTTGATAATAAGTCTCTCCTTTTTTATCTTTCCTGATTGATCTTCCAAACATAGCCAATTTATTGATAGTCTTATCTTTAAAATCTTTGGAGACAATAACTTCCTACATTAATCGAGAGTATTCCTAAGGAACTCACCTTCTTTAGGATGTAATTAACTATGGGGACTTGCCCCCATAGGGAACTTTAGAACCCAATTTAAATAAACCTTGCTTTATTCATCCATGTAAAGTAGGGAAAAAATCTTTGGTATATTTGAAGACCCATCATGCCTTAGGAGTCCGTATTAGGTGACTAGGTCCATTGTAGGATGGTGATTTCTATCTTTCGAGATTGCATAATTTCTTGATGTCGCACTATCATCTCAATGAGTATACCATTAGATCCGTGGTGTTCCCCATACATACATAATCAAATAAATACCATAGATTTTTTTTGGTGACTCAGGGGAAGGTTCCTCTCTCCATCTCTAGTAGACAATTGTTGTCTCCAAGCATCAATACTAGACCTATATTTTATATGAATCTGAGACTGTCTTCTCTTCCATTGGCTCTTAGCATATTTCATTCTTAAGCGAAGTTAGCCAGCATCCTTTAGGTTTTAGGACCTCGCTCCTTGTAGGTCTTTAAACCCCTATTGGGTCCCCTAATAAGTGAAAGATAAAATTAACAAAAGGAGATGATTAAAATTTAGAATCTTTTACCACTAGCTTGGTAAGGCAAGGTTCATCTTATATTTAAGAAAATAAACTCTTTTGCAAAAAAACCACTTTCTAAAACACCCATTCAAAATTCACATAACAAAATATCTAAAAATTCATAAGATACTTTCAAAATCACAAAACTCATATAACCAAACCTCATCTAAGAATCCCCATGATTGTTACATGGAGGTTCTTTTCAAAATCAAAATCATTTTTCAAAAGTATCATCATAAAATAGCTATCTCTATTCAACATACCCAAATTTGTTAGATGAAGATTATTTTTTAAATAAAACCATAATGTAAAATTAAAACTCCACTTAACATATTTCACATGTACTAAAGTCGGAGTTTCCCTCTCTTTCAAAAGCACACTTTTGAAAATGACCACCTTCATTCAACATGCTCAAATTTGTTGGATGAAGATTATATTTTCAAATAAAATCATAACATAAAATTGAAACTCCACTTAACATATTTCACATATGCTAAAGTTGGAGTTTCCCTCTTTTTCAAAAGCACACTTTTGAAACTATCTATCTCCATTCAACATGCTCAAATTTGTTGAATAAAGATTCTATTTTCAAATAAAATCATAGCATAAAATTGAAACCCCACTTAACATATTTAACATCTGCTAAAGTTGTAGTTTCTCCTTTTCAAAAGTAAGAAATCACACTCAAAATCAAGACATATTTTGAACTCCATTTGACATACCCAAATTTGTCAAATGTGAATTCCCCTTTCTTTTGAAAAATTAAACAAGTGTAATTCTATTTGACACACTCACACGTGTCAAATAGTTTTCTTCTTTTCCAAAGTCTTGAAAATTAAAATACATTTGTACTTCATTTCACATACCCAAATTTGTCAAATGAAGGCTACATTTTCAAAAATTATAAAAAATAAATTGAACCCTATCTAACATACCCAAATTTGTTAAATAGGTTTCTCTCTTCAAAAAAATCATAATACACTTGACTCTACTTAACATACCAAATTTGTTAAGTAAGAGTCTCATTTTCAAATCATGACATGCTTGACTCCTACTTAACATTCCAAATTTGTTAAGTTAGAGTCTCATTTTTAAAAATCATAATCAGATTTGGCTCCTACTTAACATACCAAATTTGTTAAGTAAGAGTCTCATTTTAAAAAACCTAAATACACTTGACTTCCACTTAACATACCAAATTTGTTAAGTGAGAGTCTCATTTTTAAAAGCAAATCAAGTCACATTTGACTCCCACTTAACATACCAAATTTGTTAAGTGAGAGCCCCATTTTTGAAAGCAAATCAAATCACATTTGACTCCCACTTAGTAAACCAAATTTGTTAAGTGAGAGTCTCATTTCAAAAAGCAAATCAAATCACAATTGACTCCCATTTAACATACCAAATTTGTTAAGTGAGAGTCTCATTTTTAAAAGCAAATCAAAGCATTTGGTTCTTACTTAACATACCAAATTTGTTAAGTAAGAGCCTAATTTTCAAATCAAAAAAATACATATCAATCACATTTGGACCTCTACTTAACATACCAAATTTGTTAAGTAAGAAGTCCCACTTTCAAATCACATCAACATATATCAACACATAATCATTCATCACAAGCAAAGATTTTTCACAAAATTTCTAAACATACAATCACAATCTTTCCTTAGCATACCTAAATTTGCTGAGTAAAGTTTTCAAAATCAAAATTTTCAAACAAGATAACAACAAACTATCTTCAATGGTCTTTCCAAGTATTTGAACCCCATCTAACCTACTTAAATTGGTTGAGTGTGGGTTCTACATCAAAATTATTTGTCAAAGAATCTCCTCCAAATACCAAAAATCTCTCCAAAATTCAATGAACCCCACTTAGCATACCTAAATTTGTTAAGTGTGGGTTCAAATTCTAAAATAAGTATAGAAGTTAATGATTGAATGCAAACATCAAGGCAAGAGTCTGACTCAATCTTGTTTCAACAAATGCAATGACTTGACAGTTATTCACCCGATCGCCGCGTGATCATGGATCCGAAGTTCATCTTTCCTGCCCGTGTAGATCTGGCATTAGATTAGGCCAATCTTACCATGACTGATGTCACGCACTTGATCCATTTTGGTCATGGCTTTGAGGGGGTCTGTGTTACTTGTGAGGGGGTAGTCCTCACCATTGTTAGTAGGGAGGAGGTGGCGGATAGATGCCATTCATTCACTTGGATATCCCATCTAACTCTGAGTTTCCTCCGCTGAAGAGGAAGGCTATAGTGGTTCCTACGCCCCATTCAATATCAATGTCAGTTCCAACTATTTTAGTACCTGCCCATTCACTCTCCTATGCCATAGCTCCGGTGAGCACTACTACCTCCTCGTTGGTCACCCTGAAGGGGGAGGCTATCTTTACCCTCTGAGATAGTCTCCTCCACTTTCAAGATAGGTACTAGTTCCCACTCTGTCTTGTTCACTCATACCAGCATTGCAATAAAAATTGAAAGATTAAGCAGGAGCACAAGCGAGAAGCTAGAGAGCTTGATGCTGCTTCCCATGTAGCCGAGGAGGGTTCTCCCTGTGAAGTCTCTCCACTTCTAAGTAGTAACAAGTTTGACCCCCTCTCACCTCAAATGGAGAGGAAGATTATCGGAGGATCGCTACTTCTCCTCCACCACCAGCATACCATGAGACAATGATTAGTGAGTATAGGAGGCCCTATGTCGGACTTAGGACTGTTCTATGCCATGTCAGCAAAGCATATGAATGCTTAGAGTCTGATACCTTATTTTACTTATGATCGGTGATCCCTAGGAGTGTTAGGGGTCAGATCCATAGAGAGAGAGAGAGAGAGAATCATGGAGCTATAGCTTTCGCTCAGGCAGGCAGGAGAGAGCGATGGAGGTATGCCAGGCAATCGGCAACCTCCGCTCTGATGGATTTTCATGATCATCACCCAGTCATGGTTGATCATTCAGATAGCATCGTTTATATCGACACAACCCACCGCAGACATAGATCCTCAGTTGAGAGGCAGACAATGTTTCTATCACACTACTCCCCTTGTCGTCCACCATCACCCATACAGTTCACAACATCTACCACTGCCAAGGTTTAGAAGCCTCCATCCAAAGAGACCTTCCCCTCTAGTGATTGACTACTGCCCAAGGATCCAACTCCATCCATTCTACTTATTGAGATGAGATCGAGCTCCCCTGCTTGACCCCTACCTCAGTTGAGTGGTGACCCAAGAGCATCATCGTTGCACCACCACCACCATAGTAGCATACAGAGATAGGAGGGGAGGAGACATAGACATGGTCCCCATGACAGTTGATCCTCCTAGTGAATAAGTATTGATAGTAGGCAGTGTCCATTGTATTCAGGCAAAGAAGCATAGTCATATAACTAGCAATCAGTGGGTATATATTCCAGCCTTGCCAGGTATAGTAGATCAGTTACTATATGACATATTAGCTGATTACTTTATCGAGAAGAGACAAATTTTTAGGAGTGAATATTCTGATTAAGACGATGATAAGGTCGAATTCGATCCCTATGAGGATGACATGTTGGATAATGCAGCTGAGGTCCACATGGTTGACACTCGGGGATCTTTACAGCAGGAGCAAACTAGCCAGGAAGGTGTCGTGCTCAAGGACGGTGATAGCTCTCACTCGACTCAGCACCTCTTCCACCAGATCAGAGAGAGAAAGAGATGATCATATTGATAAGATGGGGTAGAAGATTGAGGAATTAATGGTAGTAATTGCAGCATTGTAGAACTCAGCCCCAATTTTATAGCCTTCATTCGTGATAGCTGACCACTTAGAGTTGGTACATAGCCTAGAGCATGCTAGGTACATTCCTGAAGAAGATGATGTCGATAGTTTGCATAGGAAGGTCACAGATGGCACCTCCATGCATGAAAATGATATCAAGCACATAGTAAAGCAGCAGGTGAATAAAGTGATGGCGCAAGCCCGAAGGAGCTCATCTATTCCAAAAGGTAGACCACACCTAGAGGAATTTGATGTAGTCCAATACCCCAAGGGTTTTGTTCCACCTACCTTCCAAATATTTTATGGCAGTGGGACCACATCAGTACATTACACATTTTAGAGATGGTTGCTGCAATGCCGGTGGCAGTGACACCCTGTTGTTCAGAATTTTTGTCAGCAACCGAGTTGGGGTTGTATTTAATTGGTATGTCGAATTGCCCAATAGTTTAGTATGGACTTTTCTTGAGTTGGAGCACTTCCTCATCAAGAGGTTTGGAGCTCATCAAAGAGTAACTGTAGGCCATCTTTTTGTAGCAACATAAGCTCCTAACGAATCCCTTATTGATTATATTCTCAGGTAGGGAAACCTGAGCATGAAATATGAGCCCCAACTGTCTGAACAACATGCCATTGAGATTCTTCTCAAAAATATTCATAGCTTCACACCTTCATGCTTAAGGGCTTTACCATGCAGACATTTGAGAAACTAATTAACATGGCAGCTAGCCTACTAGAAGAGGACAAATAGTTTCCCTTTCCTAACCAATCATCTTGACCCAAGCCACAGAAGGTGTTCGAGAAGAAGCCAGGGATAGTTATGTCAGTGGATAGAGGGAAGCAGCTAGCCATAGTCTAGTATGAGAGACCCCGAGCTTAGCAACCCCCTTTGCCACCTCCCCTATCACCACCCTGATCATCATATCAGTCACCACAACTAATATCATATTCATCACAAGCATCAATTTAAAAATTAAATTTTCAATTTTTATAAAAAATTTTGAGCTTGAAAGTTATAAAATCACTATGTTATACAATTTTATTCAAGCTATAAGGTGATCATTTGAAAGTTATATGATCACCTTTTAGTGTGAGAATAGTAAAAGTTTTAGATCATCGCTCAATATTAGAAGTCATTTTATTTTTTTATATAATTTTTGGTTGTAATTATACCTATTCAATTGTAATAGAGTACATAGTTATTATCGGGCCTCTGTTCACTTCATTATAGGAAAGTGTGGTGCTTTAATGGATAGATTATGGGCTAGTGAAAACCTGGCTAAGGAAGTTTGGTATAGACTTATGCCATTTCAAGCTTTGTCCTAACCATCTACAAATTATCTACGTATTATTTTTTTTTCTTACATTTATTTTTTATTGTTGACTTATCTCTAATAATTCATATATCAAACTTAAATAATTTTTTATCGACTTTAAAATTAAAAATTTTAATTTTTGAATAAATTTTAAAATAACACAATTCCCTACTCTTAGGTGTCATAACCATTCCACAAAGGCCTTATGCTCGTCTAATTTGATCCATTTAAAGGCTTAGGCCCCCTTTGAATAAATAAGTCTATTTTGGCTAACATAGGTTAAAGGGTCCAATCAGGTTATAACAAAAATCTATGTAGCTCAATTAGTACATATATAATCTATTATGATTTATTATAATAAATTCAAAGGATTAATTAGATGAATTAAGTCGAAGTGGCTAATAAGGTCCAAGGGTCTAAAGGATTTTAGGTCTAAGCTCATCATGAGTCGACCTTAGAGCCATAATTCAAATTATCAAGTATGCTAATTAATACAACTAATGAATGTAAGTGAACCACTAAGAAATATGATTAAGACTTTAGATAAATAAAAGCAATTGTGATTATATCATAGAATAAAGGGAGAATTGTTGTTCTTATTTGAATAAACTAGAAACTTCTCTTATGGATTAATAAGCTGATGGTAGGTCATAAAGACATTTTACAGTTGGTTGTAATCTTTTTATTTTATTTTTTGAGAAAATGTTTATTTTATTTTATTATTATTTTTTTAGATGCAAACAAATGTACATAAAAAGAATGCAATATAATTAAATTTCATAAAATAGTTTAATGAGTCATACAATAAAGTGGACAAATCTAGTTGGCTGATAACATCTAAAAGCTAAGTATTGCATATAGAGATCCAATGAGATGGTGTGTTTTTTATAGAATTTTATAATAAAATTATCTTTGAGAGTTAGTTCAATTGAAAAGTGAGAACTCTTGAATGAATAGTTTAAATTTTTATGTGAGAAGTTTAAGTTTTGATGACAACATTATGTTAAACTCAATATATCATCTAAGGGTAACATAATGAGATGTGAATTTAGGTGACATATCGCATGTTGATTTTATTTTTCGAATGAGGTAGATATACACAAACAAAAAATTAAAATCAAATCTTTCTACTAAGCCTATCATTCAAACACAAACAAAAATTAAAATCAAATCTTTCTACTAAGCCTATCATTCAACACAGTGGATCAATTTCATCAAAATAACAAAAAATCTCCAAATTTTCTGAATTTCCCTCCAAAACAAAATGATTCAAAATCAAAATATATCATCTAAATAGCCTCTTTTTTTACCATAGTATATCCCCAACCAATATGGAGTCATTTGAATTAGGTTTGGGCTATGGTTGAGTAAACAATAAAAAACCTATCTCAACCAAAATTTAAATTTAAACATCAAATTCACATTAACGTGATCATTCCTTAGGTCGTTTAGTAATGAGTTTTACTATTTGTTGATTAGAGTTGACCAAGTCAAACTTAGTTGATCACTAGGGCCCACACTTTAAAATTATTTATTTTCTCCAAGATATTATTATTTTAATAAACTTAAACACATTGATGGAGTTTAAGAACCATATTTTGAGTGAAGAAATCCACTTAAACCATTAAATCAAGCCTCAAAAACCCATTAAGAGTCAATTAAGAATATTTTAAGTTTAGATTAAATATTTCATAAGAATAAAATTGATATTCTTAAAAACTAAACCCAAATGATTCTTTAATTCATATATTCTCTTGAATTTATGTTGTACTATGCTCTACCATGTTTAAAATAATTGAAGAAAAAATCAGCTCAATCAAATCAATGTTAATAACATCAATAAAAGCTTTTAAGTCATATATATATATATATATATATATATATATATATATATATATATATATATATATATATATGTAAATTTTAAGTTGGTTTAAAATGTTCATTAATATGTTACGGTTCATTGAAGTATCTAATGGTTTATAAAATAAAGTAGGAACACTTAGGTTTATCACTATCATCTCTTCTTTTTCTTCTTCTTAGAGCACTTTATCTCTACTAGATGAATAGAGTCACCTGACCTTTGACTGTGATAACGGCTTAATGGACATAGTAAAAAATAAATATATAATTCATTTAGCATAGGTTACGATGTGATACAGAAAGTTTCTCACAATCAGTTTGGTTTCATGCCAAGTAGATCTACTATGGATGCTATACATTTGTTAAGAGGTTTGATGGAGAAGCATAGAGAAAATAAGAAGGATCTACATATGATATTTATTGATTTAGAAAGCTTATGATAAAGTCTCAAGAGATGTTCTTTGGAGTTGTAGACAGAAAGAAGTTAATATTGGTTATATTCAAGTCATTAAGGATATGTATACTAGAGTGTACTTGTGTCCAAACACAAGGAGGATTGACAAAATATTTTCCTATTTCAGTTGGATTACATCAAGGATCAACATTAAGCCCTTATCTTTTTTACTTTAGTTATGGATGTTCTTACGAGGCATTTACAAGAAGATGTACCTTGGTGTATGCTTTTTGTTGATGACATTCTTCTTGTTGATAAGACTAGAGAGGAGTCCAACAGAAACTTGAATTATGGAGGTCAACTTTAGATTATAAAGGTTTTCATTTAAGTAGATCTAAAACTAAATATATGGAGTGTAATTTTAGTTGTAGAAGTTTTAGTGTAGTGTTGTGACTTTAGGTGATCAAGTCATTAATAAGAGTGGCGATTGAGATATTTAGGCTCTATTGTTCAAAAATGATGGTGAAATAGATGGAGATGTTATTAGTAGAATTCAAGTTGGATGGTTGAAGTGGAGGAATGCATCGGCCTATTATGTGATAGAAAAGTTTCACTTAAACTTAAGGAAAATTTTAAAAGATGGTGGTAAGACAATGACTTATGCAGAATGTTGGCCAATAAAGAGAAACATAAGACTAAGTTAAGTGTAATAGAGATGAGGATGCTCAGGTGGATGAGTGGCTTTACCCTTAGAGATAGAATGCAAAATGAGTATGTTCGGGAAAAAGTTGGAGTAGCTCCAATGGTAGATAAGATTAGGGAGAGTCGTCTTAGATGGTTTGGCCACATAAAGCGTCGGCCGTCCGATGACCTGATTAGGAGAGTAGATGCATTAGATTTGCCTTATGTTAAGAAAGGTAGAGGTAGACCTAAAAAGACTTGGTTAAGATGTATAAAAAATGATCTTAGTATACTTGAATTAAATGAGAATTTGACACATAATAGGACACAATGGAGACGAAGGATTCAAGTAGCCGACCCCACCTAGTGGGATTAAAGCTTATTGTTATTGTTGTTGTTGTTGTATTAGGACTAAGATTCTTCTTAATAAATAATAGCCTTACATTATGTAAGCATGTTGGTTGGACCACATGAATTTAATGTAATTTGATGTCCTAGCTAATAGTCTTTTCGAACAAGATTATAAGTCTAGTAGAGTCAAGCTTATTTTATCTTCAAGCGAAGTTGGAGTTTATAAGTCCCATTACATATTATTAGACAAAGTTTGAATAACTACTTGATAGTAGTTTTCAATTTAATTTAGGATTTGAGATTGATAATTTATCTTGGGCTACATCATATGCACTAATCCTTAGTTGTATTCATAGCCTTGTGTTAGTTAATTATAAGTCTCAAGCTTTTAAAAAAATAAATAATATAGAACATAAATAAATTTAAACATATGAAATATAAAGCACAAATTTAAGATAGTTTGGAATGTTGTTAAGATTCTTAATATCGTGTGCTCCTTTGAGGATTTTTATTTGGAACACCATGCAGATCTTGTGATACCAATTTATGTGATCAAATACGTCATTAATGGATAAATATATCTTAAAATGTAAACATATTACTCTATAAAGGATTTGATCATTTAATTAGAACTCCTAAAGCTGATGTATTAAAGATCTTTCCCCTGAACTACATGTAAAAATAGAACATAATTTATTTTATCGAAGTTCATAAATATTTATAAGGAAAGCCCTTTAGTTAATTATTTTTTAAAAGAAAAGGAATTTCTACTTAGAATACTCATGATTAAAGAAATTTACTTTTAGCACTATGGATTTCAAAGCATGTCTCAAATGGATACTTAATTTAGAAATTGAAGAGGAAAAACTCCAAGGAAGAAGAGTTCTTTTTGAAAACCAATAGGTAATATGTAAGAAATGCTTCTAGATATTGAGAAGCTTAGTAAGCATTTCAAACTGTCCTACTATTGGGCTTTACATTTTTGAAATTAAAGTTATTGTATTTTGAGTTGACATTTTATTAGAAATCTATAACTTAGATTCTGACAGTACAAGGCTACAAAAATGCTGAGAAGTTGAAGACATATTCCAATAGGATGCTTCAAACTCTAATTCTCAAAGTGCTTCTAACTTAAGTTAGAAACTTGGCCTAATCAAGTTATATGAATTTTGAGAATTATGGGTTCTTTCTCTCACTTGAGAAAATAAATATATCGACTCTTCTAGACATACTTCATGTCTAGAAGGGATTACAACTAACACCACCTAAGCAATTTTAATACCATAATTATAGTCTTATGTTATGCAAGATGGCTAAGTTATTATATTTAGAGAAAGAAGTTTAGTCTAAATTCAAACCCTAACCCTAATATTATGGCTTTATGGTCCTTGTTAGTGCACATTTTTTTATTTTTTTATGTATTTTTGACTCATAATTTTATTTAAAGTTTTAGTTATGCAAATCATGCCTAAAATGGGATGCTGATAGAAAAATATCATGAGTCAAATCAATAAGAGAAGGCACACTTCCTCAATAAAGGTGGTCATTCTCATAAGTTAGATGCTCCCTTATGTGTAATGATTGAAGAGCCTAATTCAAGAAGTACAAGAGAATATACCACATGGTTCATAAAGTTTAATTATTTATAGTTTTTTAATTGTTTATATGAGCTTTAATTGAGCAAGGTTATAAGTTAATCATTCTTATATTTATGTTGAATTAATTTAAAGGGTAGAAAAATTAATTTTCCTACGAGCTTAACATATTCAATCCAATCATCATAGAACATAGCAATTAAAGAAAAAAATTATGAAAAGCATGCAGTTCTATTTCATATCCTAAAATAAATTAATCCAAAATTAAATAAATCAAATTGACCGGTGTGGCTAGATACGGTTGTAAACCTCAGAACAAGAAAAAGTGGGCAGTTGAGCTCTGCCCTTATACAACTGAGCCAGACTATAACTAAAAGTTTGATCTATGGGGTCTTTATTCATGAACATCTCCTTCTTCAAGGACCTCCTCAAGCTCTATAGGGGACCATCGAATAGATACAATCAACTATTGTTAATCTTAAATCCCATAGTTATTAAAATCAATATTCTAATAGTCACTAGAAGTATTCCCGGAAAACAAATTTTCCATATCAAAGCACCATTAGAAACTTTTGAATGGATAGTAACCAGTTATATGATACTAAAGCAACACTATGAGTTAGGTCTTAGTTCAACTCCTTCAAACAAAATATCAACCAATGATTTATAGAACTAAATGAAATTTAGCATAATAAAATTCAAAATTTTAAATCATTATTACAAAAAAGATATAATTATTTTCCAAAACATTCTCTGAAAATCCCTTACAATTTTGGGCAAAAGATAAACATGTTGCCAGTATTGAACCAATTAATCCCACTCTACTCATCCGCGTTCGACCAATGACATACACAGTTGATGACAAAAAAGAATTCAAATTTCAAATTTCAAAATTATTACAACTTCAACTTTATTGAACCAAGTCATAGTCTTCATAGTAGCCTTGCCTTCCTGGTCTGAAATCATGTTGAACAAGTACATGGTGAAGCCTATATGGTCATTAATTATAAAAAACTTAATGATAATACTAAATTTGACAGATACTTCTTACTAAACAAAGAAGTATTAATTAATCAAATCAAAAATGCCCGATGGTTTTCCAAATTAGATTGTAAATCAGGCTTTTGGCAAATAAAAATGCATCCGAACAGTACTAAATTAACAACTTTTAGTACACATCACGAACACTATCAGTGGAATGTAATGCCTTCTGAATTAAAAAATGCTCCACAAATATTCCAATGAAGAATAGATTATTTATTTAATGAATTTAATACGTTTGCTTTAATGTATGTTGACAATATTATCATTTTTAGCAATACACTCGTTACTTATAACATTTAACTTTATTTGCTCAAAAGGCATATAAACATGGTATTACCTTAAGTAAAAAAAGGTAGTCTTTGTAACACAAAAAAATAAACTTCTTAGGTTTAAAAATTGATAGGAACCATTAAATTACAAGATCACATTTTAAATAAATAACTTTTCTAACATTACTAATCAAAAGGACTTACAACGATTTTTAGGTTGTATCAATTATGTTGAAGCTTTTATTCAAAATTTAGCCACATTATGTGCTCCTCTTCAGAAGAAGCTACAAAAAAATGTCATGGAATTGGGATCTAAATGATGATCATACTCTACAAAAAAAAAACTAGCCTGTAAAAACCTCCCTAAATTACACCTCAATAATTGCAAAAAAATTAATAATTCGATAGCTCTCACATGTTTAGGTACAATTCTACAAGAACAAAGAAATAATTCTGAAATACTCTATCATTATGCATCAAGAATATACACCACACAGAACAAAATTATCATATCAATGAAAAAGAACTCTTAGCCATTAAACAAGCTATCAAAAAATTGAAATATTTTTAAATGAACACTTTATCATATGACAGATAATAAAACAACCATCTCTTTTATTAAAGAAAAATAGTTGACTCATTACCAAATAAAAGACTTATTCACGCAAAGTTGGTTTTCTGCATATAGTTTTGACATAGAATATATAGAAGGAAAAAATAATAGTCTCCACGATACTTTAACAATTTTGCAAGACATAAATGCAGACGGACATCGATCTACAAATTATTGATATCATGGAACATATGGAGGAACTAGAGATACCATTAGATAAAAACTTGACAAAATCTAGTGAGCAACTTATTGACAATTATGTACAGATACTTGAATACCATATGTGAAAATTAGAATATGAAATCTCTTATGGAATCAAGATTCTGGAAGAATTATAGAAGGTAACAAATTATCTCACAAGCAAAACCGATGAAGAAGAATTACCATCACTTGCTCACTTATAGAAAATATGCAATTACAAAAAAGAGACACCATCCATAAGTACAAACAAACAGATTAATATAGCTTCCTACTCTTCGATTTTACAAAAGGAAACCAAGACAACAGAACCTAAACATATACTTGAAATAGCAGAAGAATGGCAAAATTTTCTCTATTTCAAGAATGAATTAACTCTCAAATATATTTCTATACATAAGAAAATATTAATTTATGCTACATTAATGGAGACATCCAAAATTACTCAAAAAATTATATCACGTTGATCAAATTAATATATCTAAAGTATTTAGACAATCAATTAGTTACCAAAAATAATTATTGAAGTAGTAGAAACATTCCAATCTATTTTAAAGCATTGGAATATTTATGCAAAATTATTCCAGATATATCCCAATAGAAATGAAGGAATTGTAACCTTAATGCAACTCGGCATAAGCAGTGAACCATATTTACCTAAATATATGGAAATTAAAAAATCTACAAAAATACTAAAGGAAGATGATCTCCTTCAATATGGAATGATATAAAGATAATAGACATTTCAAACATATGGGTCTATCATTGCTCAAATGAACTCTTCATTTACATTGGACAAAGGATAAAATAAATTCATGAAGTCATGTATGCCAACAATGGACTAATATATTGCTAAAAAAATATAAGATAATCTGAAGTAAGAGAAAAATTTTGTAAAAAATTACAAAAGAAAAGCTACACAATTGTATATTTTTCAAAAGTAAAAAATACCTTGCAAACTATAAAAGAGAAATTAGAATCAAAGCATCGACATAAGCAATGTGAAATCAAAATGATATAAGCAATGACGAAATTAGCAATATGATGAAAGTACTCACGGCATACCCACTTAGACAGATAGTTTTCAAAACTATATATATGGCAGAAGGTTTAGAGGAGGGGGCATAGCTCGCAAGCATCCTTCTTAAACATTCCTCTTATTCTTGTGCAGAAATTATGTATTATTGTCATGAAGGCTAACTTAGCTCCTCTCTAGTTTATGTCTGTAAGTATGTTTTTCTTATGCTTTCTATATGTTGTCTATTATGTATCCAGAGAGTATAGTGATCTCAATAAAATCTTCTGTTATTATGCTACCAATCCGATTTGGTTACGCTTAGTGTAGGAACCCTCTAAGATCAAACTAAGAACATATATATCTTAATTAACCATTTTGATTTTTTTAAATGATTTAGTTTAACTAAGTTTAATTTGATTTAATTATGATTTAAAAATTTAAGTTTATTGAGATTGTTTAATTTCATGTGTTTTGATTGTTGGTATTCAATTTTGGATTTATTGGCTTTTACTTTGGTTTAATTCAATTTTAATAATTCAATTAATGTTTAATTCTTTTCTTTAATTTAATGTTTAATTACTTTCTTTAGGTTTCATTTTATAGATTTTATTAAATTTTATGTAGTTTATAGTGATTAAAGAATTTTAAATATTATTTAAATTTAATGATTTTGTATTTTCATTTAGGTTTGATTTGAATTGGTTAATATGTTTTAATTTAATTAGCTTATGATTTGATTAAAGTTTGAAGTGCTCTTTTATTTAAATTCTAATTAAGAGTTTGATTATTTAGTTTATTAAATTAAGTTATTTGGTTAGTATGTTGATTATTTTAGTTTGATTTAATTTATCTTTTATTTTAGTTTAATTGATTTGTTTAATTTTTCTAAGTATTATGTTGATTAATTTATTTTTGATGTTATTTGGAATTGTTAGTAATTGAATATGATTTAATGGTTTGGAGTTTATATTTAACTTTATATGCTTATTTTATTTGATTAAGGTTTGAAATAAATTTACTGAGATTATTCAATTCATATATTTTAGATTGATTATTAGATTTTAGTTTGATTAACATCATGTAATCACTTAATGTTCAACTTACATTTATTCTTTTTATTGAATTTGAAACAAGCAACCTCGAATCCTAAATCTATGAAGCTTTAGCACAAGCTAGAAATACAACCTAAATCTAAGCGAGAAAGGGGACAAAATAGTTTATGTCCACAAGAGAGGGTAAATCCAGACTTACCTAGAATGGTCGTTAGCTAACACCTCCTCTCATTTAAAATTCATGTAAGCTTGTCTTGTACAATTGCTAGATATCTAGATTGTTATTTAATTAACAAAAGAAGACCAGAGTCCTAACTCACTCCCTAAGAGACTAGATCATGACTGACATGAATTCTTGACTTAGACTAAAATGCACAATTTTACAAATTTTTATATCATTTTGACACATTGATTTGGACAAAGGCTTAGGACAATTATTCCTAAATGCATGATGAAATTGGATTATTGGCTAAATTAGTGAGAGGAGGTGTTCTCCACTATAAGGGATGCCCTCATAGGTCAAGCATTCTCATAACATGCAAAAGTGGAGACCTCCCTATTCAAGAAAGAAATAATATGACATGCATGATATTATAGTATAAATCATTCAGCTAAGGGGTTGTCAAGTCTTTTAATTATCTTGATTATAGCCTAAGCTTTAGAATGAAGTTATGAATTATTTTAAATTTGGTTAAGAGTTGTTAGTGACAGTAGAAAAATTAATTTTATCCTAAGGAGCCTATTGCTTCCAGGCCACACATTCAAACATCAAGCCTTAAAAAATCTATGAAAATCTTGTAATTTGTATTGAGCAATTTAAACACAATAAGCATTCATTATATTATCATGAAAGAATAGAAGGCTGCTGAGCCTGGGCACTACCGTACACCCCTAAAAGAGAAGAAGTTGGGTAGTCGAGCTCTACCCTTATACAACTCAGATTACAATAAAATTATTACAAGTAAAATTGAATAGATGCTATTGGGGTCTTCACTCTTTGCTCCTTTCTTCATTTTCTTCAAGGCTTCACAGGGCCTCCCAAGACATTTTCTTCTATCCACTGCTCATCTTAAACCCCATAGAACTAATCTTAATTCCTATTATGAATTAAATATTCATGTGAAGTAAAATCTAACTACACTTGCAAGATAGAAGTTAAACATACATACAACCCAAGTAGTTATATTATGTAATTTGGACTTATCACCCTACACATGGATAACCAAGCCCACATGTCTTAACATGGATTATGCTTAGGGGAATAAGCAACCTACAAGCAAAATAATTTATATTTATTTTAGCGACCCCATTAGCATAATTCCTTGCAGAAAATAATATTAGGCTAACAACGGCCTACATCCAGTCTACGTGCAATAGTCCTAACATCCAATCTAAAATATTGCATCATAAAATAAAATACAACATCATAACATACACCATCCTAACTTAGAGCTAGAAGTGGTGACTTAGCATTCTAATATGTGTGCTTAGGCTTAGTGTGATATGTCTTAGCTAGCTTTAGAATTACAATCATCTAAGTTTGAATTGTTTAATTTAAACATGAAGGATGGTTTCACTTTAAGTTATTTATAGGATTGGTGGGTTTTAATTTGCATTTTCCTTTTCACCCCTACCCTAAGTTATTTTCTAAAAAAAATGTCATAATTTTGGTATTTTAGTAAATGATTTATTAAATATGTTTATTAATCCTATGTTTGAGTTAATCTTAAAGAATTCTATTCAACATGAAAGGCATCTTAAGATTAATGAACTTGAATTGCCATCACATAGATAATGTTGTACTCTTTCTTTTCATCATTAATAATATGCATATGATTTTGAACTTAGAATACCTATACATGCAATGTATTTTTGGAACACTTAAATGATTATGAATGCATATAATTTTGGTAGAAAAGAAGATTTTCATTCCTTAGCTAAATACACACACATGTATTAAAGTTTTAAGCAAGTATGTGACGTTGTTTAAACCAAGAAAGTAAGATCATCTAAAACCTCCTTGGGGCTACTTAAAGCCTCATATTCTTGGGATGTCAAGACTATATACTTGCTATCTTAAATACATATGAGTGTACACACAACTATGAGAATGAAGATCATGTAAAGATTATATTTTAATGAATTATTTACAATGTAAAATTAAAATTATATCCAAATTCTAGTACAAGTACACATAGGAATGAAATTAAATAAGTACATGGCTTTGTTAACCAGGAAAGTGAGGTAATCTAAGACCTCCATGGGGCTACTTAAAGCCTCATATTTCGAGGATGTTCAGACTATATACTTATTAATTATTCAAACATATGTAAACCCATACATGAATCATAAAGATAAAATAATACTTTGACATGTTTAGGTTATTAGCACATATAAATCATATGTAATATTTATAGCTAATATCAATCTAACTTTTCATTTAAAGTTTTGAAAATAATTTTGGAATTTATTAGTGATAATAACCACACATATGATAGGATTAGTCCAACACTTGCAACTTACACATAATTAAATTCATTTGATTCTTTTATTTGAAAGTTTGAATGGATGATATCAAACGACATACAAAATTTATAATGATTGGAAAGGAATAATCAAACACTCACAAATAATCCATTCAACTAAATTAATTTATAAGGACAATCAAGTTGGATAAAACCATTTAAGATTAACCAAAGCTTCTTATGGAATTTGATTT
Source organism: Cymbidium sinense (assembly GCA_021442155.1). Lineage (NCBI taxonomy): Eukaryota > Viridiplantae > Streptophyta > Magnoliopsida > Asparagales > Orchidaceae > Cymbidium > Cymbidium sinense. Next base: position 46,041,197 of record CM038224.1, on the reverse strand, counting down.
TGGTTATGAATTATTAAACTTAGCGAGGAGAAATAGCATATGTTATTTCTCCCTCATCCACATTAGTGACTTAACATATTTAAGGAAATAATTAATTAACTTTAATGGATTGATTAAGTTCGGACCCTTAAGTAAATAATTTATTATCCCTTTCCTAAGCCTCTTTAATTCAATTAATCATTTAATTATGAGCCTCCATGATATGCAAATGAGAAATTAAAATTGCAATGCACTTATGGACCCTAATGTAATGAGGTTCATAATTAAGGGTTAATTAAATTAAAGAATAATTTAATTATGTACTTATATGATTTTCCCCGGGTTAATCATAATTTCCATTGGGGTTTTATGTTATTGAACATATAAAGAGGAACCCACAAATTCAATTTGAGTTATATATAATCTAATTACCATTTTAATTTGATTTAATTTGGCCATTTAAATATCTTAATTAACCTTAATTAAGTTATAGATTAATTACCCTCCTTAATGAAATAGATTTGTGAAAATAATTAGGAAAGAGGTCCTAATCACTCTCCCTCATTATTTCACTATTAATCGATGATAAAAAATCATAAATTACATAATCTTTATTTTTTTGCATTTTTAATAACTATTAAATTACTTAATGAGGGTAATTAAGGTTTGAATTTTAAATTCTTCTAATTAGCCAATAAATCTCAAGGAAATTATGGGGGAGGGACATCCCATGGAATTGACCTATCAATTTGAGATGCATTAGCCAAGTAATTAGGACTTAATTAAGCTAAAAAAAATTTTAAACTTTAATTAAGCACTTCACTATTCAAACACTATGGGTTTTATTTCTATTAAATTCTCCTTTATTTAACCTTTCCAAAATGGGTTTACTCATATTTTTAGGATTTTTCTATGCTTAGTCATAAAATTTTGAAGTTCTAGCTAATTAATGGTATATTTAAGCTTAATTAACCCCTAATCCCATTGTCACGCAAGAGCTGACATGGCAACACTTTCCATATGGCTCCATGGGATAGGCCACTTAAATTATTTAAAGAGGCATGCTAAGTCAGCAGCGGTGGACACACTTTCCTCCCCACCATTAGATCCAAAATTAATGGATTAATCATGGCTGCCCATTCTAATCACGCATAATGGATGGCGGATGATCCTTTATCCCTTGAGCACTAAAAGATGGACACCATCCACCCTCCTCCACTCGATCCGAGCTTACCAGAGCTCTTGAGGCATCGGGATCAACTCTAAAACATTTAGGAAGAGATTTAAAGAGATCATATGGTGGAAATCACATGAATATTACAAAACTCTTCACAAAAGACCAACATCTAAGAGAATTTCTATGGTTTTCCGAAAAATACCTCATGGAGCTCAAGATCTGGTCCAACAATTGAGGTACTTCATCTTGAAAAGACAAAACCATGTGAATGAGTTGCCTCCCATGGTGGTTCTATGGACTAAATGCCATCAGATACCTTATCGGAGTTGGTCTAGGAGTAGCCTCCAGTGCTCGAATCAACCAAGAATCAATTCATTTTTGATCACTAGAGCTTGGGGAAGGTGTGGAAGAAGTTGATTGAAGTTTGGTGAGGTTTTAGTGTAGTTATAAGGGAGAAGGGGATCAATTTCGCTTGAATTAGGTCTCACCGATGATGGGAAGCTCAAGGGGGATTAAGAAAGTTCAGGGATGCTCACCTCAACTCATTGAAGCTCTCTCTATGATTTGAATTCGATGGGGAGGATTATACTCTCCACTCCAATTGATCTAATGGTTGGGATCAATTGGCTTTTTACAGACATCCGGCTGGCACAAGTGGTCGGGGACATCTGTGATGGGCTGAGGTGGATGGTCTTGAGTGGCTGGAGGAATGGCAGGGGCTCAAGTGGTGTGTACCTCCTCCTCCAAGTGTTCTAATGGGAAGGCTTGGGTTAGCTCACCTCCACTTGAGCCATGGCTAGCCTAATCAGCATTGGGTCTGGTCCGTCGGTGGTCCAAGTGTCCAAATTGAGCTTAAGGTGGCAGCCAAGGGTTGGAGAGTGGGTTTGACCATCCAAATGGAGATTTTGTCCCATTTGGAGGTGTTTACCCAATGAGTTTTAGCCTAATTGGGTCAAGTATGGGTTGGGTTCATTTTGGCTGACCCATGGTGACCCAAGGATGGATCATGCCAAGTTTGGTTGGGTTTGGGCTTGGTTTGAATGGGTTTGGCTCAATTTGACCCATATGGGTCAAATTGGGTAAAACTGGGTTAGGTTGACCCATGGGTCAAATTGGGTCAAACCAAGGATTTTCACATGTTCAAATGATCATTTGGAATGTTTTGGTTCAATTGGTTTGGTTTATTTTGAAGTGGATTTGATTTTGGCTCATATGGGTTCATATGGGTCAAATGGGCTAAGTTGATCAATTTGATCAAATTGGCCAAATTAGCTTGAATAAGGGATTGGTTTAGGTTCAATTGATGATTTGAAGATTATTGTAAGTGTTGATTTGAAATGATTTGGATTTGAGAATGATTTAGCTCAATTTGTCCTTTTAGGTCAAATTGGGGCAGTGAGTTTCAAGTTTGGTTTGATTCAAATGATGATTTATTTTTTGTGGAGGTATTGGTTTCAATCAATTGAGTTTGGAATGAAGTTTGGTTCAATTTGATTCATAAAGGCTAATTGGGTCAACTTTAGTCAAATGAACAAATTAGCTTGGTTTGACCCAATCGAATGTAAATGGTCAATCAAGCATGATCATTAATCATTTTAGAAGGTATTGAATGGGTTGGTTCAATCCAATTTGGGTTGGATTGAGGTTTGGATTAAATGGATTCATTAGGTCACTTTGGGTCAAGTGAACCAAATGGATCAATTGAGTTGAATTGGATTGAATTAGGCTAAATTGAGTTTGATGATTGATTTTGGATTGATTGATGGATTTGATTGCAATTGATTTGAGTTTAATTAGATTTTGGCTCATTTGGACACTTAAGGCCACATGGGCTAGGATAGGTTGATTGAATTGATTTGATTGGTTTGATTTGATTATAGGTCTTAGAAGGGTTTGAAATAGAGATTTGAATAGTTAGAGTACTTTTGTGAAGGTTGATTGGACTTGTTTCAATTGAATAGTCTTTGGGTTTGATCCATAGGATGATGGTGGGATTCATTTAGGTTTAGGGTTAAGTTTATTTGGCTTGGAGCTTGGATATGAAATAGGATTCAATTAGATTTGATTTATACTGATTTAAGGTTGAATTTGAATGAGTGGATAGGCATGGGTCATGCTTTAGATAATAAGATAAGTAGAACCTATTTACCCTAGGGTATGACCTAAGCTAGGGGTATGCCTTCTTAAGTCTCTAGGCTTGGGTTTAGTATTCCCCTAATCACTAGAAGTGTCCTACTTTCTAGAGAAATCCTAGTGATTAGAAGATTACTAAGTCTAGGATGAGTCGATCCTCACTCCAAAAGTGAGGTCAATAGTGGCTAGCCATGGTGATTGGGGAACTTGTCCCCTTCCTTCAAGAGGTTGTTAGTTGATTGGAAAAAGTCCAAATTGGTTAAGTGATGAGTGGAGAAGGGATAAAGAAAGGGAGGATGAGTTTTGACTTCTTTGCATTGATCTTGCATTTCATTCTTCCAATGCTCCACATCATCCCTACCTCTATGATTTGGGGTTATTTTCACCTCTTTTGGACTGAAGCATGATCAATCCTAATCATGTTGGATGTGACCATTGAGTTAGTTTGAATTCATTTGGGTTAGATTTGGTGATTGAACTTAGTTTGATGCCACATAGATTCAAATCAATTTGAGTGGTTTGAGCTAGGCCAATTTCATTTTATTTGATTGGCTTGATTTGTAATTAGGTTGTAATTTTTTCTAATTTCCCATTAGAAGGTTTAGAGGCCAATTGATCTAAAGTTTATTTGGGTTTGATGTGGCTTAGCCTAGCTTGATTCATTTCATCCAAATATATCAAGTTGGGTCTCCTAGCCTCTTTGGCTATTTTAGAATTTATATTTGTATTAGTTATGTTCAAACAACCATTTGTGATGATTTTGAACAATTAACTTCATTGGGTTTGGGTTAAGTTTTGATTTGAACCCAAATTAACCCATCTTAGATTAAGTTGGGTTTAATTAAACCAAATGGCCAATTTGATGTAATTAAAATGTGTTTGGGTGTCAATCATGTTAGATTATGTCTTTGATGTGATTTTGAATAATTAATTTTAATTGATTTAAAGTTGGGTTTTGATTTTTGACCCACTTTGACCCAAATTGGGCTTAATGGGTTAAGATGATTTCACTTAGATCAAATGACCAAATTTGTCAAAATATACTCATTGATTGGTTGAATTATATTTAATTATGATTTTAAAGTGATTTTGGATGTTTAATTTGAATTTGTTTTGATTTAATTTAGATATATATTCAATATGGTTCATTTAGATCTATTTAGATCAAATGCCCTAACTAACCTATTTGTGACCCTATTGGATTTATATTTATTTAAATTTATGTTAAAACATATTCATTTAATGATTTTGAGCATTTGAAATGACTCAATTTGGTTGAATTTGATAGCTGACGTTTTGACTTAGTGGGGCCTATAAAATTTTATTATTAGAAATGCATCATCATAAAATCTGATCCGGACACTTACTATAGAGATAAGGTTCATCCCAAAAATAGAATTTTACATCATATAAAAATTTCTTCATTTGATTATAATTGATTCGGTAAAGTATAATTTCACTTGCTAGATAACTCACAATATCTACATACCATAGAATAACTTTATGCTTAAATAAAAATTATTGTTCATCTAGGTATTCTTCCTTAATATCTCTCCTAACTCTAAACTCTTTTTGCAGTAGTTAATCTAGACAAGTGATCAGCTACTTGATTTTTAGATCTCTTTTATCTTTAATTTCTAGATCAAACTCTTGCAACAATAATACCCATCTAATTAATCTAAGCTTAGCTTCTTTCTTTTCAATAGATATTTAATTATTGTATAATTAGTATATACTATAACTTTTATTCCAACTAAATAGGATCTAAATTTATCAAAGACAATAGTTAGTAACTCTTTTTCAGTTGTTGAATAGTTTAATTGATTTTTATTTGGAGTTTTACTAGCATAGTATATCATATAAAAAATTTTATCTTTTCTATGTCCTAAGACTTCCTATTGCAAAATCGCATCACACCTCAGTTCAAAAGGTAAATTCTAATCATGTGTTATAATAATCAGAGTTAAACTTAATTTAACTTTTAATAGATCAAAAGCTTCTTGACATTTCTTTGTAAAAACAAAGGTGTATCCTTCTCTAATAAGTTGCACAAAGATTTAGATATTTTTTAGAAGTCCTTGATAAATCTTCTACAAAATTCAACATATCCTAGAATACTTTTAACTCCATTAACATTAGTTGGTGGTTGAAGTTTTTCAATAATTTATATTTTTGTCCTAACCACTTTTATTCCTTTTTCTAAAATTTTATGACATAGTATTATTCCTTCTCTAACCATAAAATGGCATTTCTCTAAGTTAAGTACTAAGTTTTTCTCTTTATATCTCCTCAAAATGGTTTATAGGTTTTCTAAGCAATGTTCAAATATCAAACCAAAAATAGAAAAAGCATCCATAAACACTTAAATAAAATTTTTAACTAAGTTAAAAAATATAGCCATCATACAATGTTGAAATGTAGCAGGCATTACATAAGCCAAAGGACAATATTCTAAAAGAAAATGTACCATAAGGACGAGTGAATATTATTCTCTTTTGATCCTCAGGTGCCATGGAAATTTGGTTATATCCAAAATATCCATCTCAAAAGTAATAATATGAATGGAATGCTAACTTATCTAACATTTTATCAATGAAAAGCAAAAGAAAATGATCTTTTCTAGTGGCTTTATTTATCTTCTTATAGTCAATACAAATCCTCCATCCTGTGACTATTCTAGTAGGAATGATTTCATTATTTACATTAGTAACTATAGTCATTCCTCCTTTCTAAGACCCATAATAGATTGGACTTGCCCATGTACTATAGAATATAGGACATATAATTACTGCATCTAACCAATTTAAGATTTCTTTTTTACTACTTCTTTTATGATATGATTTAGTCTCTTTTGGATTTCTTCAAATGGTTTATTATTTTCTTCCATTAAAATTTTATGCATACATATTGAAGGACTAATTCATTTACTATATGCTATTGTTCTATGCTTTTACTTATCCTTTAAGAACTTCAATTAATTTATCTTTTTGATTTTCTTTTAAATCAGCTAAGATGACTATTGGTAATGTTGACTCTTTCCCTAGATAGTCATACTTCAAATAGCTTGGCAATGGTTTTAATTCTAATTCTAGGGCTTCTATTATAAATGGTTTGAGATTCTTTCTTTTTATAGATATTTATAATGGTTCAAATTTTTCTTTAGTGATTGGGTGTAGTTCTTAAGAATTGAATGTCTATATATTTCTTCATCATCTTTTTTGCATTTTTGTTCTAAAAAGTCATTTATAATATATGAATCTAATTTTTTTTAATTTTTCTTTCACTTAATCTAATCATATAACATTCTTCATTTCTATCATCCAAAAATTTAATAGAGTTAAACACATTAAAATTAACTTTTTGATCATTTACTCTTATTGTTAATTCCTGTTGACTATACACCTTGTGTATCTAACCACTTGATTTGATGATAATAAATCTTGTATAATAAGAACTAATTATTTCTTTGCAGGATAAATTATTCATATTAATTATTAAGAATGCCATTATTAATTTATATTTATATTGATGATAAATATATATTTTAATACTACTAATCAAGTTAAATTCAAGTGTGTAGGAAAATTCTTCAACTCCAAGTTCTTCAGTAAATTCAGAATGCTAAAGCTATTGGACATGAACTGGATGAAAATTTTTCTAAGAATAACTATATTAAGACAAATAAAAAACTCACTAAAAATAAATTATTCATTCATTTCAAAATAATTTATATTAGAATTATTCATAAATTCTACATTTTATATTTACAATTATTCTTCAAATTATCCATATTTGATAATGTGAACTAAATGCATAAACATTATTCTATTTATTGTGCTTTCATGCAAATTAAATTAAGTTCACATTTCATTAAATGATTTTCCATGCTTAATCATATTCATAATCTATTTTCTTAATGCATAAAATTAAATTATCTAAAAATTATTCTATGTATTATTTTTGCTCTCCTATATCTGGTTTCTCTCTCCTATCCTACATCATTCTAAATCATTTTGGCCAAATATTGTTCATGATTATTTGCAAAATGTATCATGTGAGAGCTATTCAAAATATTTCTATAATTATTCCATCTTTTTCTAAACTAAAAAATTAATTTATTTTAATCTTTCATTTGAATTATTTTGAATTCAGCTTAAATATTCTCTTGCTTAATTGTGCGAATTTATACCTAACTCTTTATGGAATGATGGTGGCCAACCACATGGTCTTTTATTTAAGCTAATTTAAATTAATTTGCATATATATGAGTTAATTCAAATTTAATTAAAAGTGCCATGGACTTTCACTCTTTCCCTTTATACATATTCAATTTTGAAAATTATTCTTGGTCAGCCATATGATTAACTAAATTCAAATTAATCACATGATGAATATTAATTTCAAATCTCTTAATATTTGATTCATCATTATTTAATTTTAATTGAGTGCATTAAAATAGATTTAATCCATATTTGGAAACAAGCTTGGCTGAATTCTTTAATATCCCTTGAATTTTATTTAATTAAGCTTGTGTATTATCTCTTTCTTTCATTCATTCAATCAAGATCAATTGATTCAATATTATATGATATTGCATTTATTTCTAATTCAATTCCATCAAATAAACCTCCTTTGGCCGACTCTATATCATGCTTGATTTAATTAATCAAAATTTTTCTCTTTTTTACTTGGCTAATTAATGGTGTCATGACTTGTTTGCTGATAATTCAAATTCTCTTCTCTCTCTCTCTCTCTCTCTCTCTCTCTCTCTCTCTCTCTCTCTCTCCTAACCCCCATGCTAATTAACTTCTTAATTTATTTTGAGATCTTGTCATGACATAAATTACATCAAATTGAACTTTTTTCCATTAAATTTTTCCTCTTTATACCCTTGGCCGATCCTTCATCTTGCAAAACTTAATTAATTTAATTGATTCAAATTGAATCACTTACCATATGAATTTTCTCTCTTCCTTGCCTTGGTCGAAAACCTTATCATACATTTTGAATTTCAAATTGGTTGATTCAAATCAAACCAACCTTCCAAGTTGAAATTCCCTCCAATTTTCCCTTGGCCGATTATTCTCTCATGCAATTTATTTTATTTTGATCGTGTTTAATTAATTCAAACGAGTTTTCCTCCAATTTTTCTCTTCTTTGCCGACCCTCTTGACCCTTTTTATTATATATAATGTTCTTAGGACTAAGTTAATTCCTCTTGGCCGAATTCTTGCAAAATTTTTGGAGATACTTTCTTGATGAATCAAGTTCAAGTCTCTTCATCATTCTTCCATCTTCCAACCTACAAATGATTTCCTTAAAGATTGCACAATTGACGTTGGAGGATTGGTGGAAATCCATCTTGACCGAGAGCTATTCATGGTTCTTTTAATTTTATTTTTATTGTTATTCTTGTGTGAGACCTTGATCTCTTTCTTGGCTTAAGATTCCTTGATATTGGGTCAATTTGTTTTCTGCTTAACTCATCTATTCATACATCTTTTCAAGTTGGCCAAAAGCTTTGTTTATGTTTTTATGTTTATGTTCTATTTACATATGCTTACAATTTTAAGTTTTCTTTTCTCTAAAATTTTCTCATACTTTGCACAAGTAATACTTCTTTTTGAAAGAGATTTCAATTAAGTTAATGTGCTTTAAGATTTTATTTTTCATTTGATCTTTCGGAAAACTCAAAGTCTCTTTTGTAACAATAAATTGATTTAGCTATTAATTCTTTATTGTGCTACATTTTAAATCATGAATTAAATCAATTTAATTTCAAGTTATTATATTCACATCAAATAGTTTAAAGATTCATTTGCATCATATATATATCAAGTTTAATCATTGCTTTCAAATTTAAATATCAATTAAAGTGAGCTATCTTTCTTACCTTTTATTTCACTTGCCTTAATATTATTGTAGTTTAGTTGTGAGATAAAAATACTTTTAAATTAAGAGTTAGATACTTTCAAGCCTATTCAATTAATCTTACTTAAATTTGGTTTTCTAATCCAAGCTCCAAAACTAACTTGGGTCTTAACCCAAGTTAACCCCCATCACAATCCAATAACTCAACTTAAGCCCATTCAAGTAAACTAAATCCAACCTAATTTTCTCTACCTCTCCAATTATTCATTAGATCATTTCAAGACATGCCAATACTTGCAATCAAGCCAATTAAACCAAAGGAAAGTAGCCAACCCAAGCTAGCCCATTTGACCTAAAGGGTTCAAATGAGCCAAAACCTAATTGAGCCCAAATCAATTGCAACCAAAGCCACTAATTAACTTAAATTTCATTATTAAACACACCCCAACCATCCATAGCCCCAATTGACCCAAGTTAGCTTGACCAAGTCACTTAACCCAAAGTGTCCTATAAGAGGTGATTAAGCCAAACTCTAATTAAACTCCCATTAAATAAAATCAAGCCATCCAATCCCTTCATTGATGATTGTAGATCATTACTGAACACTCCACTACAATCAATTGAGCCTAATCAAGCTAATTAGACCCTTTGACCCAATTTGGCCGAAAGGGTCAAATTGAACCAAATCAAATCCTAAACCAAATTGATTGGAACCAATGCTTCTAATCAATCTATAATCCAATATTAAACATAATACAAACTTTAATTGAACCCAATTTGGTCAACCTAACCCAAGTAGCCCACTTAGCCCAATTTGACCTAAGGGTCAAATTAAACCAAATCACTCCATAATCCAAATTAATTCAAATCAACTATTCCAATCAATCACCAATGATCAATTAAACTTAAACCACACCCATGCTCAAGCTAATTTGGCTAATTTGGTCAAATTGGTCAACATGACCCATTTGACCAAATTGAATCATATGAGCCAAATTCAAATCTAACCCAAATTGAATCAAACCAATTGCACTCACTTGCTCCAAATGACCAATTGAACTCACCCAAGCCATTAGTTTGACCCAATTTGGTCAAATTGGTTAACTCATTGAGCTCATTTGATATGGTCAAATTGAGACAAATTGAACTAAACCAACAACCAAACTTGGCATGACTCATCCTTGGGTCACCATGGGCCTATCCAAGTGGGCCCAACCCATGGTGAACCTAGTTTAGAACAAACCCATTGAACCAAGCCACTCAAATGGGACAAAATTCCATTTGGGTGGGTTTTCCACTCCCTTACCCCATGTCAACCACCTTTGGCTCTTCTTGGACAAAAGGACTACTAACCCAACATAACCCAAGGTTGTTAGTCTTAACCTTTGACCATGAGAGGGTGAGTTCACCCATGGAAACCCATTAGTCCACATGTACTCTCCATGCCAGCCCACTACAATCCCTTAGTCTCTCACCCTTAGCCTCATCTTCAGCCACCTACCCCGGTCAGACGGCTGCCAAAGGCTGAACCAATCTCAGCCCTTGGTTCACCTGGGGAGGATGATATACTCTTCCCCTTGGATTCAAACTCATCAGAGACCTTCTTCAGAGCATTTCGCACAATCCCATACCCTATCGTGAGCTCTTCATGTGCTCCACCACCGGCAAGACCATCCCCTGATCGAACCCGAGAGCTCTGTCTCTCCAAGTTTCTGATATCTTTACCAATCCCAAATTAACTTTTCCCTCTCCTTCATCTCACTCCGACGAACTAAAATGAATCATTTTTTGAGCAATTCGATCACTGTAAGACGTCTCAAGACCAACTCCGGTGAGCTTTACAATGACATTTGGTCCATAGAGAAATTGACGAGGAGGCAGCTCATGACCTTCTCAACAGAGCTTTGTCTCTTCAAGATGAAGCTACCTCCATCGATGGACCTATCTAAACCTCCAGTGAGGTAAAAATCTGACAACTGTAGTTTTCCCCCTAAGTGTTGGTCTTTATTAAAGTGAACTATGTTTTCATGTGATTTCCACCATATGATCTCATTAGATTCATTCCATGATTGTTTTGGAGTCAATTTCAACATCAAACGAGCTCCGATGAGCTCAGATTGAATGGCGAAGGCTGGATGGCATATGTCTTCTAGAGCATGTGGGATGATGGATCATCAGCCATCCATTCCGCATTATTAGAATGGAAAGTCGTGATTAATTGGGTTAGAATTTTTGATTTAATGCTTTTAAAATTAGGGGAATAATCTCAACCATTCAATCCAATATTAGATGGCCGAGATGAAACCACATACGTCATCGCTGAGTCAGCTACAACGTCGAATGATTTAAATAACCAATATTGTGGTGCCACATGAAAAGTGATGCACGTGACATGTTGGCGGTTTAAAGGATTAATTAAGCCTTAAAAATGTAACTAAATGGTCAAAACTTCAAAAAAATATAACTAATTTTAGAAATATCCAAAAATTCAAATAAATCCATTATGAAAAGTAAGACAGAGGAGAATTTAAACAAAATAAAATACATAATTTATTCTAGTGAATAGTGCTCAATTAAGGTTTGAAGCTTAGGCTACTTACCTTAATTAAGGCTTAATTACTTGGCAAGTTAATTCCTAATTTGGCAAGATGACTACATGAGATGTCATCTGCCTCTCATAATTTTCTTGCAATTATTTGCCATGTAATTTAAATGAAATTGGAATTTCAATCCTAATTACCCTTATTATTTAATTTAATAATTATTAAAAAATAATAAATAGTGAAAATTAAATAATTAATGATAATTAATCATTGTAAATAGTGGGAATAGCGAGGAGAAATAATTAGGATCTCTTTCCTAATTATTTTTCTAAATGTATTTCCTTAGGAGGGTTAATTAATATATGTAATAATTAGGGATTAATAAGAAATATTAGTGATAAAATATAAATAAATTAAAATCAATGATTGATTTAGATAATTTAAATATTTTCTATTGATTTTTCTTTATGTGTTTAATAATATAAAGTTATTATGCGAACTATGGTTAACCCATGGTATGGGAAAATCATAAGAGTACCTCACTTAGATTCTTTCCTTCTTTAATATAGTTAACTCTTAAACATGAGCCTAATTGCATTAGATTCCTTTAGGTGCATTGCAAATTTATTTTCCCAAGAGCATATCATTGAAGGCTCCTGATCAAGTAGTTAACTAGATTAAAAAAGTTTAAAGAAGGGTAATTAAATTCAAATGCTTAGTAACTTGAACCAAATTAATCCATAAAATCTATTTAATTTCCATCTTTAAATATTTTAAATCACCAACATGGGGTGGGGTAAGTGTTAAGTATCATCTCTCCTCCATTGGTTTCATTAACTCAAATATCAAATTCAAATCTCATAAGAACTTTGGTTAGTCTTAAGGAATATTTATTTGCCTTGATTGTACAATGTAATTGAATATGTTATGTGGTAATTTTTAATTACTTCTTTTCAATCATCATAAATGTGCATGCCATTTGTGTCACATGTTCATGTTTTTTTTTTTAAAAAAAAGAGAATCAAAAGAATATGATTACATCTAAGTTGCATGTGTTGGATAAATATTATATAATGTGACTATTATCACTAGAAAATCCTAAATTATTTTCAAAAGTATAAGCTAATGTTGAAAAAAATTAAGTTAATGTTGGTTATAAATATTCAATAAAGTTTACATTTAATTATAATTTGAAAATAGTAAAGCATTTGTTTTATCTTTATGTTTCATATACATGTGTACATACATTTGAATTGGCAAGTATATAGTATGGACATCCCAGAAACACGAAGCTTTAGATAGCCCCAAGGAGGTCTTAAATAACATCACTTCCCTAGTTTAACAATGGCACGTACTTACTTAATTTCATTTATATGTATCCATGTGCTAGAATTTGAGATAAAACTTTGCTTTTCATGTCACTAAGTTTTGCATGAATAAAGATTTGCTATTATATAATCTTTGCATGATCTTCATCCCTAAGCTTGTGTATATATTTACATGTATTTAATTTTGAAGTATATAGTCTGACATCCTAACACGAGGCTTTAAGTAGCCCCAAGGAGGTCTTAGATAACATTACTTCCTTGGTTTAACGGCAGCGTATTTGCTTAAATATCTATTACACATTTACATATGCTTAACTAAGGGTGAAATCTTTCTTTTCTACCTAAACTACATGCATTAATGATCATCAAGTGTGAAAAATGTAAATATGTATTATATGTATTGTATGTATTGTATGTATAAAAATGTATATTAAATCAAATATCATGAATAATAAAAATGAAGAAATATGTATGCTAATGATGATGGGAAAAAGTGGCGGAATGTTATCCATGTAATAGTGGTTCAGTTTTATTAATCCTGAGATGCCTTTCATGTTTGAATAAGATTTTAATGACTAACCCAAACTTAGGTTTAATAAAAATATTTAATAAACGGTTCACTAAAAAAACCAAAGTCATAATAATATACCTTTAGAAAATAACTTAGGATAGGGATGAAGAAGGGTCGAACTCCCTTTCTTCTCTTCATAATAATTACATATTAAGTAGGCATCAAATAAAAAATATATAAATTAAAATTAATCAATTCATTCTAAGATTTGAAGCAGAACCTCCCTAATGTTTAACTTAAATAATTTTGAACTTTAGATAATTATGCTTCTAAAGCCTAGTTAAGACACACCATAATAAACCTTAGCTCACACATTAGAATACTAGGTTACCAATTCTAGCCTTTAGGTTAAGCTGGTGTATGTTATGGTGTTATATTTTATTTTATGTATATTTTTTATACTAGATGTTAGGATTATTTGTGTGTAGATTGGATGTTAGGTGCTAATAGCATTGATATTTTCTCTGAGGGATTATGCTAAAGGGGTTGCTGTAATAATAAGTAAATGTAAATTTTCTTTCTTGTAGGTGTTGCTTATGTCCCTAAGCATAATCCAATTAGGACAAGTGGGCTTGGCTACCCAAGTGTACGGTGTTAAGTCTAAATATGTGAAATATAATTTCTTGGTTTGTATGTTCTCTTAACTAACATCTGTTTTGTAGGTGTAGTTAGATTTCATTTTTTTATAAATATGTAATTTTTGTAATAGGATTAAGATTATTGTTATGGGATTTAGGATGAGCAGTGGCTAAAAGACAAAGACTTGGGAGGCCTTATGAAGCCTAGAGTAAACTAATCCAAGGAAAAGAAAGAAGAATAAAGATTGAAGACCCCCATAACATTCATTTCATTTATAAAAATTTAATTGTAATCCTAGTTGTATAAGGGTAGAGCTTGACTACCCAATTTCTTTTTATTTTTGGAGTGTATGGCAGTATTTGGCCACACCGGCTTCTTATTCTTTTATGAAATTCACATGTTTGTTTATTGTGTTTAGTTTGTGCAATAGAAATGGAATTTTTTATAAGTTTCTTAAAGTTTGATGATTGATGTGTGGCTTGGATGCAGTAAGCTCTTTAGGATAAAATTAAATCTTCTACCCTCACTAAAAACTCATAACTAAATTCTATTATAACTCATAACCTCATTTTAAAGCTTGGGCTCTTAATCAAGATAAATAAAAGATTTAAAAACCCCTTAGCTGAATGTTGTATATTATCACACCAGACATATCATATTGTGCCACTCTTGAATAGGGAGGGTCTCCACTCTTACACGATATGGGATATGCTTGACCTTTGAGGGTGATTCCTTATAGTGGAGAACACCTCTTCTAATTGATTTAGCCCATGACTTAATTTTATCATGCATATAGGCATAATTGTCCCAAGCCCTTGGCTAAAATGAATGTGTCAAAAAATGGTTTATAAAGTTGTAAATTTTGGCATTAGTCTAAGTCATATTTTCATACCAATCATGATCTAGTCTCTTTGGAAGTGAGTTTAGGATTCTAGCTTCCTTCTTAATTAAATAACAATCTAGCTATATTACATCTACATAAGACCACCTACATATTCTTTTTAAAGCATAGGAGATGTTAGCTGGTGGCCACTCTAGCGACTGTATGTCCAAAAGAGTCGAGGTGTGTTAACTCTCTCTTGTGGAGGTGAACTATCATATCATGATTAGGTGCTTCTAGCTTATGTTAAGGAATTTTAGATTTAGGTTATGAGGCTACTTATTTTCTTTGGGTTATGAGCATAAGTCCTCACCTCTTTGGCATTTCCACAATCTTGTGTGGTTGGACTATAAGCCCTAGCATTCTAATAAGATTCCAAATTAAACAAAAGTAAATTCTCTCCCCCAAATATATAAAGCCTCACTATATGGTAGACTGAAGTACTCACTATGCTTCCTCGTATCATGGGTGCTTCCTACTTATTCTCTATTGGAGTCCATAAATAAGTCTTCCTATCTGAACTCTCCCATTTGATTTTCATAAATGCCTAATCTTTTGATAGTCTAGCTTTGAAATCTTTGGAGATACTTATTGACTACATTAATCGACAATATTCTTAGAATATTCCCATTTCCTAAGATGTAATTAACTGTGAAAGCTTGCTTCCATAGGGAGCTAAAGAACCTGGCATAAAATAAATATTGCTTTACTTCTCCATGTAAAGTAGGAGAAAGATCTCTAGTATATATATAAACACATCTACCTTAGGAGTTCTTATTAGGTGATTAGGTTCATTGTAGGATGATGTTTCCATCTCTCAAGATGATACATCATACCTTAATGCAGCACTTGATTACTTCAATAAGTACCCCCCTAAGATTTAATTGGTGTCCCTACAGCTTCTAATTAAAACACCACAACTTATCAATTAAAAAAGTACAATGTTGGATTGTACTTGCCCGTGAAGGAAAGTGTGGGAGATTTATTATAATCTCAACTTTGATTTAGTGAATTCCTAGCCTAGGTGGCTAGGCGTTGACATAGGCTAGTTTTGGGGTTTGGTCGAACTACGTAAAAATCTCTATGTTCTCTTATAGCACAAATAATTTTCTTATATTAATCCACAAAATATAATCTAATACAACACAAACACACAAAAGCTCACATAAATTCAATGCACCTTATAGATTAATGCTCCATAATAGAGAGAAAGAAGAAAATCTCATTAAACATTATAAAAAATAATAATAATAAGAGATGAAAAGAAAGAGCACACCGAGTAGATCTTCTATGTTCACTCCTTGTGATCCTATACTACTTCCTCGTGGAAATATTGAGCATCCCCCACTAAAAATTCTTGATTATTGATTCTCCTTCTCCACCTCTTGCATAAGAAAAGCACTCTTTCATGTTACCTTTACAACATTATGACAACACTTGGAGTATCACTCTCTAATGCTTCACAAAGAACTCACAAACATACTCACCCTCTTGCCAAGAAAATAAAAAAATCTAGAAAAATAAATCTTTTTCATTTGGAAACCTCCCTTATATATAGCCTAAATATATCCCTGGTCAATTTCCCTAATGCTCATGCCATAATTGCCTAAAAAATGACTCAAAACCATCATTGAACTATCACGAATCAATTCTATCAGGCCATAGCATTTCGGGGCCTTTAATGTGGCATTGCGGCACTATTGATCCAGCATTATGGTGTTATGCTTGCTGCTTCAACCTCATATATTTTTCCTCTAGTACACCACTACAATGCCATTTTTAGTGCCGCAATGCTACTTTTTCAACGCTAAAGCATTGGGCCTAAATTTTTTTTTTTGTTAATTTCCCTATTACAATACAAAATATACTTAAATTAAACACATTTTAACATATAAACTATTGATAAAGGCATTATAGTCACATGAAATTTTCATAATTTTAGCACTTATCAAGCACACTCCCAAAGAAGGGTGGTCAACTTCACAAGTCAAATGCCCCCTTATGTGCAATTATTGAAACAACCAATTTAAGAATATAGAACATGGTTCACAAAGTCTAATTATTTATAGTTGCTTTTAATTATTTATACCTAGGGCTTTAATTGAGTAAAGTTATAAGCTAATTATTCTTATATTTAAGTTAAATTAATTTAATGGGATAGAAAATTTAATTTTCTTAAAAACTTAATGTATTTAGGCCTTTCATCATTGAACACAACAATCACTAAAAGAAAACTATGAAAATATGCAATTCCATTGGCACCCCAAAATTAAATAAATCAAATAGGCTAATGTTGTCTGGTACCATTGTACACTCCGAAAAAGAAAAAGGTTGACAGTCGAGCTTTGTCATTATACAACCCAACCTAGAACTAATGTTTAATCTATATGATCATCATTTAGGATTGTCGCCTTCTTTAGGGACCTCCTCAGGCTCCATAGGGGACAAACTAATGGGAACAATTAGCTCCTACAAATCCTAAATCCCATAGATCATAACCTAATTTTAGGCTCAAATTACATTTAAAAATTTTAAAATAAAATCATAAACCTTACAAAACATATGTCAAGAAAAACACACAGCACACCAATAGTTATAATGCAAACATACAAGCTTCGTACCATTTGTTACCAAAACCCCCTATCTTATTGGGATATGCTTAGGGACTTATGGAGAAACTATAGGTAAATAGGATTTATTATATTTTATTACAGTAATTCTTTTAAGCACAACCCCCTATAGAAAATAGTGTTAGCCTATAAAGAACCCTAATATCCAAACTGGCGAGCCAATAATTCCTAGTCATCTAGTCTAATATATTACACTATAAAATAAGAAAAGAATCACCTTAAATCAGACATCATCATAGATTATAAGCCTAACCTAAGTCTTCGGTCTATGACCTAATATGAAAAGAGGGGCATGTGTGATATGACTACACTAGGCCTTTTTAGGGTTTAAGTTTTAATTTAAATTCAATGTTTGTTTAAGTTAACCATTTGATGGCTTCAATTTTAGTAATTTAGTTGGATTTTAAACTTTATTTCAATTTAAGGCTTGTGTTAAAGTTGAATTTAGGTTTTAAAGAATATAAAAAAAAAAAGTTTTGCTTGAGGTAGAATCCATATTATTCAACATCTTAATCCTAGTAGAATAGAACCTCCATCCTATGATGAAAATACACTCTAGGGGTCAAACTAAGAGTCTATGTATCTTAATTAACCCTTTTGATTTGTTTAAATGGTTTGGTTGAACTAAGTTTAATTTGATTGATGCTTATTTGATTTAATTAAAATATCAAAGATCAAGTTTATTAGTTATATAATTTCATGTGTTCTAATTATCGATATTACATTTTGGATTTATTGGGTTTTAGTTTAGTTTAATTAAAATTTAATAATTCAATTAATATTTAATTATTTTCTTTAATTGAATGTTCAATTCCTTTCTTTAGGTTTCATTTTATAGATTTTATTAAATTTTATGTGGTATGTTGATTAAATAATTTTAGATATTATTTAAATTTAATGATCTTATATTTTCATTTAGGTTTGATTTCAATTAGTTAATATGTTTTAATTTAATTAACTTGTAATTTGATTAAAGTTTAAAGTGATCTTTTATTTAAATTCTAATTATGAATTTGATTATTTAGTTTATTAAATTTATTTGGTTTATATGTTGCCTATTTTAGTTTGATGATTATTTAATTAAATTTAATTGATCTTTTATTTTAGTTTAATTGATTTTTTAAATTTTTCTAAGTTTTATGTTGATTAATTTACTTTTGATGTTATTTGAAATTGATAGTAATTGAATATGATGTAATGGATTGGAGTTTATATTTAACTTTATGCTTTTTTTAACTTGATTAATGTTTAAGAAAATATTTTGATTATTCAATTTCGTATATTTTAGGTTTATTATTAGATTTTTAGTTTGATTAACTTCAGTTATTTGTTTAAAATTCTACTTACATTTATTATTTTTATTGAATCTAATCTAAGTATTTGTTAAATTCAAATGCTTTAATTTGATTTATTTAATTTAGTTATCATTTACTTTTTTTATTTTATGTTTTGATCCAACTGATTTAATTTCCTCAATTTATATGTTTAGCTTGATTAAAAAATGACATTTTTGTAATTTTATTGTTTAATTAAATTTAGTTTCTGATGATTTGTTTAATTTTTTTTGTTTGGTTACTAAGTGTAGCTTATGCAATTTACATAAGTGAAATCCTAGGGTACTAAATCTAAGCTAAGCTATTCTAGGCTTTTACGTTACTTAAATGTTTATGGATATTCTATTCATTTTCAATTATAACTCAGTTTGGTCATTTAGTATTAAGTGAATTTGGGATGACTTCAAATTTTAATAGATTCTTAGTTAAATGTCAAATTCATGGTTTTATTATGAATTTATCAATTGAGTTGTTAACTAATCTCATTTCTTTGATTATTTACCAAGCCATAACATGTGATTTTAAAGTTTATTAACCTCAAAGGGTTGAGGAATTTTTCTTAAGTCTATTGATATTAATGAATGTGTTTTGAATTGGTTTTACTAATTTTTTTTAATTTCTATAATTTTCTTATTAATTACTTAAGTTAAAATTATCTAGAATTTATAATTTTAATAACTTTTGATCTAGAAGTCATTTTGCATGGAAATTTTTATGACAAGTGGAGTTTTTTTTAATCAATTTTATACTCTTATAATTTCATCTTGATTACAGATGCATTTTAGGACTAATTAAGGTTTTAGTTTTTTTTAATAAAACTCAAATTTGATCGAAAATATTAAAAACTAATTAGTGCTTTTAATTTTCTTTGATTCCTCTATAAAGATGAATCCAGAGAAGTTTCTTTAGAATTTTTGGATTTTTATGCATTTTATTATATATTTTAAAGTTCAACTTAATTAATTGAATTGATTAGAATTAATTTTTAATTAGTCCATTTTGGTGTTTATCAACTTTTTGAAAGTTTTAATAGTGTTTTTAGATTCATTTATATTCATTATAATGATTTAAATAGATTTCATTCTTTTTTTCTTTGATTTTATCAGAATTATATTAATTTATTTCTTTAAATTAAGGCTTATTGATTGGAAAATTCATATCCTTCACTTTCTTCACTAATATATCTCTAAATTTTTATCTAAAGTGTCTTTTTACTTTAATTTTGATTCCCCAAAGTTTAAAGTTTGTTAGATTATTATTTTAGGTTTAATTTAAGTTTGATTATTTTTAGTTAAACTCAAATTAACCCAAAAATGCTCAATAAAAATTAGAGATTTTAGGTTTAATGAATTTCCCTCACTCAGATGAATACATATAGCCATTATTTATATTTTTTTTAAAATTGAGTAATTTATTTATTTTATGTGTTTTTGAATTTTTCTGCATTTTTTAGCATTTTTTAAATTAGAGAAATCCTAATTTCCTACTTAACACAATCAACACGATGTGACACTTGGGCATCACTTTATGTGCACTAATGATTGGGCTATGTAGATCCAACATAAGATGGCGACAGGGATGCCCTTTAGATCGAGATCGTCCATTAAAGATCAAACGACTTAAGATTGAGCTATGAATTCTTAGGGGTTTTAAATCAAATCATGCTTCTAGATCATGATCGTCTATTTCAAATAAAAGGAATGGATGGATGTGATTCATATTTGACTTTACTAGGGAACAAGAGCCATCCACTTTAAAAGTGGATTTCCGATCAAGGAGGTGAGAGTGTGTGATTTTCATTGAAGATCAGAAAATAATGGATTTGCAAGAGATCTATATGGCTTGATCTCAGTGGAGATCAAGTTCATTTCATAAAGGACCAAAACATGGAAGGTTGTGGCATTGAAGACATACCTCATCGGATAAGCGTCTAACTTTTGATTCAAAACACTTCCTTAGATTGAGATGAGCCTCCAGTAAAGTGGAATTGTGTTGCCTCCCTGCCAATTGCCACGGACACCATAGCTCCACCTCTTACCATCAGCCTTGGTCATTTTCCAGCTTAGCAGTGTTGAATAACTCCAGTGAAGGTTTGTTAGAGTTTGCCTTCACCCATGGAACGTGTAGGATGGGGTCAATTTTGAAGGAGGATGACTTCTCCCTCATTTCCAGAATTGGTTGTCAGCTATAGCCAATCTCTAGCTTGCTGGCGACGGGGAAATCATAGGAAGGTCCTTTCACCCCCTTTCTACCCCAGGAATATGTTGGAGAGCTTAGAATAAAGAGATGGACTCTCTTTTTCTTCTCTTAATCATGAACTATTCTATGGAGAGGATTAATGGTGGCTAGCCAGGTGATTGGGGAGCTTGTCCCCTTCCTCTAATAGGTGGTTAGTTGATTAGAATAAGTCCAAATTGGTTAAGTGATGAGTGGAGAAGGCATGTAAAAAGGGAGGATGTGTTTTGACTTGTTTGCATTGATATTACATTTCTTTTCCCCATTACTCCACATCATCCCTAGCTCTGTGACTTAGGGTCATTTTCACCTCATTTGGATTGAAGCATGATCAGTCTTAATTATGTAGGAGGTGACCTTTAAGTTAGATTGAATTCATTTGGGTTAGATTTGTGAGTGAACTTGGTTTGATTCCATTTGGATTCAAATTGATTTGAGTGGTTTGAGCTAGGCCAATTTTATTCTACTTAATTGGTTGGATTTAGAGTTAGGTTGTAATTGTGTATAATTTCCATTGAAAGATTTAGAGGCCAATTGATCCAAAGTTTATTTGGGTTTGATGTGGCTTAGCCTAGCTTGATTCATTTGATCCAAATATATAATGTTTGCTCTCTAGCCTCTTTGGATATTTTAGGATTTATATTTATGTTTAGTTATGTTCAAATGACAATTTGTGATAATTTTGAGAATTTAATTTCATTGGGTTTGGGTTATATTTTGATTTGAATCCAAATTAACCCATCTTAGATTAAGTTGGGTTTAATTAATCCAAATGGCCAATTTGACATAATTAAAATGTGTTTGGGTTTCAATCATGTTTAATTAAGTCTTTGATATTATTTTGAATAATTAATTTTAATTGATTTGAAGTTAGGTTTTGGTTTTGACCCACTTTAACCCAAATTGGGCTTAATGGGTTAAGATGATTTCACTTAGATCAAATGAACAAATTTGTGAATTATGACTAGTTGAATTTGGTTTAATTATGATTTTCATGTGATTTTGGATGCTTAATTTCAATTAGTTTTGATTTAATTTAGATTTATATTCAATATGGTCCATTTGGATCTATTTAGATCAAATGGCCAAATTAACCATTTGGGAATTATATTTATTTAGATTGATGTTTAAACATATTTATTTGATGATTTTGAGCATTTGGAATGACTCAATTTGGTTGAATTTGATAGGTTGACTTTTGATTATTGGGACTTATATAGCTCAACTTAAGTCAAATGACCTAAAAGGCCACTTTGTGTCCCATTTGAAATTAGTTTTGAGTTTGTTTATATTTATGTTTTGACCCAATACTTTTTTTTTATTTGACTTTGATTCATTTTGATCATATTTGATTTTTTTTGGACTTATGTGATTTTGAGCTTAAATGGGTCAATTGGATCAATCACCTTATTTACTTCAATCTAGGCTCAATTGAATTTAGATTTCAATTCAAATTATTTGATTTAGATTTTTATTGAACTTAATTAGATTTTGATTTGATTGGGTTCACCTAATCCAATTAGGTTACATCAAGTCCTATAATGATTTACTAGAATGACCTAAGCTTTCACTTTAGAGTGTTGAGCTTGATTTTAATTTCAAATTTGGTTTTAATTTTAAATTTTATATTTGATTTGATTCTATTTGAGTTTGATTTATTTCACTAAGTGTAGTATCCTAAGTGCTAAATTACAAAGTGTGGAAAATTTATGACACCACATAGATTTTGGGATACTTATTGAGTTAATAAAATACATCATTGATGAATAAATAAATCATTATATAATGGATTCAATTACTTAATAAGGACTCCTAAAGTTAATAGGCCTTCAATATTACAGAGATTTTTTGAGAGATTCATTTATTGTAGAGTTTATAGTTTTCTATAAATGTAAGCCATTATAGTTAATTACATCTCAGAAGGAAAGAAATTCCTCCTAAAAATACTCTCGATTGAAAATAACATTTATCTTTATGGATTTTAAAGCATGTGGTACAAAAGGGGTGCTCCAAGGAGGAGAGTTATTTTGGAAGCTAATGAATAAGTAGGAAATTCCTATAGATATTAAGATGTCTAATAAGCATTTCGACTATCCTACCGTTGGGCTTTATATTTTTTGAAATTGAATTTAAAATTTTGAATTAGCATTTTTTAAAAAGTTTAGGACTTAGAATCTAACAACACAAGTCTATAGAAATACCTAGTGGTTGAAGACTTATTTCAATAGGATGCTTAAGAAATTATGTCTAAAATACATCTAACATAAGTTAAAAGCCTAACCTAATGCAATTCCAGAGAATTATTAGTTTTCTTTCTCACTTAAGAAAATGAACATATCCTTAACTCTTCTGGACTTACTACCCACCTAGAAGGGTTGACAGCTAACACTGCCTAAGTGATTTTAAATTCATGATTTTGATCTGTTATATGCAAGATGTTGGGCTATTGTATTTAGAAAAAAAAACTAAGAACCTAAACTCACTTCTTAAACCCTAGGATTATGACTGCATGTTATGAACCTAACTAATGAAATAATTTTCATGTTTTATGTATTTTGACTCACAATTTTATTTTAAGGCTTAGGTATGCAATTTCATGCCTATAATGAGATGCAATTATAAAATAGTTATGAGCCAAATCAATAAAAGAAGGCATATTTCCCCAAAAAGGGTGGTCATCCTCATGGGTTAAATATCCCCTTATGTGTAATGGATGAAGTGCCTAATTCAAGAATGATGAATACTATGCCCGCATGGTTCACAAAATCTAATTATTTATAGTTACTTTTAAGTTATGCCTAGGACTTTATTTATAATTAGGTTATGAATTTTTATTTTATGTTTGAACTATTTAATTTTAATTGATAGAAAATTTAGTTTTTCTAAGAGATGCTTCAGCTTTCATCATAAAGCACATCACAGAAAGAAACCTAGAAAAGCATACAGTTCTATTACGTACCCCAAAATAAATTAAGATAAATTAAATTAATATAATATACCAATGCATCTGGGTACCGTTGTACACCCTGAAAGAAATGAAAGAATGGATGTCCAAGCTCTACCCTTATACAGCCCAGTCTAGAACTAAAAGTCTCGATCTTTGGTGGTCTTCATCCATGATCATCACATTCTTTAGGGACCTCCACGAGCTTCACATGGGACCACCGGCTGGTAAAGTCGACTACTATTTCTAGATCCCATAAATCCTAAGCTAATTCTATGTTCAAATTACATTTTAAAATTCAAAAATAAATTCCTAATCCTTGCAAAATAGATGTCAGGAAATATATATAGCACACTAGCAATTTATATTCCAAACATACGAGCATAGCACTAGTGTTAGCCAAGCTCATTTTTCTTATTGGGCTATGCTTACGGATTTAAGTAGCACCTACAAGTAAATAGCATTTATTTTTATTTTTATTTTGATAATCCCTTTAAGCACAACCCTCCGCAAAAAATAGTGTTAGCCTAAAAAGAACATCCTAACATCAAAACAAATGGGCAAACAATTCCTAGCCTTCTAGTCTAAAATATTACACCACAAAATAAATAAAAACCTATAATTTCACATCATAGAACATCATAAATCATTGGTCTAATCTAAATCTAAGGTTGGTGATCTAACAATCTACTATGTGAAAGATAGGCTTGTGTGGTATGATTGCACTAGGCCTTATAAGTTTAAGTTTTAATTCGAGTTTTGGGTTTATTCAATTTTACCCTTGGATGGTTTTAATTCAAATGATTTAATTAATTTTAAGTTTCATTTCAATTTGGGATTTATTTTTGTATTAAGGTTAAATTTAAGTTTTAAAAAATGAAGAATAAAATAAATTCTGCTTTAGGCAAAACCCATTCCATTCAACATCCTAATCCTCGTAGAATGGAGTTTTTATCTTAAGATAAAAAAACACACTCTAAGAATCAAACTAAGAATCTAAGTATCTTAATTAACCTCTTTTTAAAATTTCTTAAATGATTTATTTAAGTTGAATATGATTTGATTAATATCTAACTCATCTTTTTAAGGTTGAAGTTTATGTTATTCCTTAAATGTTGTTGAAATTTAAAGTTTTTCCTTTCTTCTTTCATTCAAATTTTGTTTGATTTGATTAATAGATCTTAACTTAATTAATTTATATCTTTTAATTAAAATTTAAAATATTCTTCGAAATCTCAATTAAAAGTTTGATCATCTTGTTAATTGTTTATTTTAATTTAATCTTTTAATTGGATTTTAAGTAACTTAATTTATTTAGATTTCATATTAGTTGTTTACAATGAATATTACTGGATGTGATTTCATAATTTAGGTTTACATTCAATTTTATATTGTTTGGTTTGATTAAGGTTCAAGATAAAAAATGATTATTTAATTTCACATATTTTAGTTTAATTTCTTTTGATTTTGATTTAATTAGCCTTATTTAGTTATTTTGTTTAAATAATATTAGTGTTTATTATCTTAAATGATATAAACTATTTTAACTTGTTTGATTAATTTTCAATTTAGGTTTTTTTTAAAGCAATTAATTTCATTATTCAAATAGTTTATTTAGATTTCATGATTTAGGATATTTATTCATTTTGTTATTTAATTCATTATTTAAGCTGGTTTAAGTGATATATTATGTTTAAGGGTTCATTATTTAATTAAATTTCTTATAATGAAGGTTTTGTTTATTAATAGTTAATTCTTGATTATAATCTAAGAAACTTAAAGAGATGAACTATTTATGTCACAAACCTAATCTAGGCCATCTTAAACTTTGAGTTATTTAAGTAAGATGATCATTA
This sequence comes from Cymbidium sinense, assembly GCA_021442155.1. NCBI lineage: Eukaryota > Viridiplantae > Streptophyta > Magnoliopsida > Asparagales > Orchidaceae > Cymbidium > Cymbidium sinense. The sequence continues at coordinate 46,015,137 of CM038224.1, read as the reverse complement.
ATCATTTATATTTAATTGTAATTATCATCATTCATTTGATATTAAGTAGATTTAAAATGATTTCAATGTTAATAGATTTTATTAAAATTTGAATTCCATAATTAATTAGCCTATTTTCTAATTGATTATTCAGATTATCATGAGTTTATTAATTTAATAATTGAAGGCTTAATTATTTTTAGGTTTCTTTTAACTTTCCTTTAAACTCTAAATATGTGATTAATTAAATTTCTCAACTTCATAGGCGTAGGAAATTTTTCTAAAGTCCTTTGATGTTGTTTAAAATGTATAGACTTTATTCCATTAATTTTTCTAATTTATTATTTAATTTAAATTAACCTAGGACTTGACAATTTCATAACGTGTAATCTATAAGTCATTTTTCTTTGATTTTTTTTTTTTTTGGCAAGTGAGGTTTCTTGCAAATTTCATTTTTCTAAAGTTTCATCATGATCAAGTATATATGTTGAGACTAATTAAGGTTTTAATGATTTAAAGTGTATTTTAACCTCAATTTGACTTCCCCAAAGTCTTAGGTTTATTAGATTAATAATTTTGGCTTAATCAAGGTTTAATTTATTTTAATTAAATTTAAATTAACTTAAAATTATTCAATAAAAATTAGGGATTTTATATTTAATGGATCCTCTCACTGAGATGAATCCATAGAGTCCTTATTTGTATTTTTGTTTATGAGTATTTTATTTGCTATGAATTTTTAAAGTTTTTAGTAATTTTTGGCATTTTTTAAATTAAAAAAAAATAGAATTTTCTCTTTAAACTAGTCAGGGCCATGTGGCACTGACGCATCACAACTTTACACATGGCCCCATGCGATTGGGCCGCATGGGATATATGTAGATCCCGCGTTAATTTGGCAGTGGGGACATGGTTTTATCAAGACTATACGATCATTAGAATCAACATGTGGTTACCTTAAGGGGTTTAATCGATCCAACTAAATCATAATCGTTCGTTCTAAATAGAAGGAATGGATGGCTATGATTATGTCTCTTTCATTCATGGCAGTGATTGAGCGTCATTAGATTTTCATGGCTAATTGTTAGTGATCCACACAGTGAAATTATAGGATTTCGATTGTGAAACGATCAAGGAGAAGTTTTAAGGAGATCTATACGGTTTGATCGATCCTAAAACTAACTTTATTTCACAAACTACCAACTTAAAATTAAAGGAAGGTCGATTTCAGCCATACATCATAGGCATTGGGGCTAGGTGGTGGTTCGGGTTTCGAATTGTTCAAGGATGTTGAACAAAGCTTTTGTAGAAAGAATCGTGCTTTGTCTCCCTATGGATTAGTGTGGAGGGCGACCCACGGTGTTGGAGTTTTGGGTTGGGAATGATCATAAGAGTTTGGGAGGAGGGAGAAGGTATGCTCAAGCTCGATTTCACTCAAGGAACATGTTGGAATCGACCAAAGCTTGGAATTTGAGCTCTCTTTGAGTTTTTAAGGTTGGTCGAGAGCTTCCTCATTGGCTTGAGAGGGAGATCACCAACCATGGAAATTTGCATTCCAATGATGGTGCAAAAAGCGGTGAGATGGTCCAAATAGGCATTCAAATCTCTTAGCGAGGCTAAGGCACACATGAGTGAAACTTGGAGGGATTGGGAGGAGGTTGGCTCGGATTTGGGCTTCTTCCTTCCTTGGCATATTCTCTCTCTTCTTA